>CM042440.1:1926212-1931212 GCA_023631565.1 Gymnocephalus cernua
TGTGTGTGTGTGTGTGTGTGTGTGTGTGTGTGTGTGTGTGTGTGTGTGTGTGTGTGTGTGTGTGCTGGGCTGCTGGCATGTGTGTAACACTGTCTCTGATTGGCTAGTACCATGAAACATGACTCTGCCTTAGCCAATCATAATCGCTTACCTCGTTATTAACCCGCCTCCTCAATAACTGTGAGCCCGGCCCGGGGTGCATTCAAATTATTACAGTTTATTCAATCCATGCATAGTAACGTCTAGTAACGTTAACGGCGTTGTAACGACGGGAAAAGTAATTACTTAGATTACCCCGTTATTGAAAAAATAACGTTTTTACCTAACGCCGTTCTTTCAAACGGCGTTATTCCAAACACTGGTCCTGACCCATAACCCCATTTTGACGCCAAGAGTCCCGACCAAGCACGTCTAAATATGCCGCTCAAGGAGACTTTTTGCGTGAATAACAAACGCCAAAGTCACCTGACCAAGCCTCGCCGCTGACGCGATGGGAGTGGGTATGTGTTGCAACCAAGTATAACCATGTAGACCTCAACAGTGACCGCCCACTATTTAAACATCTCTGCTTCCAGGAAGTGATTTTCCCCGTTCAATATCTCGATTCATTAAATGCTTATGTGAAAAGTTTTACGCCCGGAACCAAGCCAACGAGCTACGAGATGATTAACATTTGATGCAACGCAAAAAAAACATTTTGGAAACTGACAAACTCCAACAATCAGAGACATTATGCGATAATTTATTAAAGATCTCATATTCTGCTCATTTTCAGGTTCATAATAGTATTTTAAGGTTGTACCAGAATATGTTTACATGGTTTAATATATTTTTGTTGTACAGCACATCTCTCTCTCACTGCTGCAGCTCCTCTTTTCACCTTGTGTTCAGATCTCTGTTTTAGCTACAGAGTGAATCATCTTTCCTTCTGTACTATCTTTGATTCCACTCGCACATGCTCAGTAGCTCAGATGGTAGATCATGTCAGTTAGCTCCACAGACAGTAAAAGAAAGGTTGTTTCTCCAACTTTGGTCAGTTACAAGGCAGGATTAGCCGGGAGACTTCTTCTAAAGGAGGGCGCACATGGAAGTACTTCTTTTGGAGATTATGGTGAACTTGTGTGTGTTGTAGCAGCGCTTTTCCATTGAGAACGAGCTAGCATGCTAACGCTAGCATGGTAATGGTTGTGTTTAGCCCGTCGTTTCGGCTAGTTACGTAACAAGTCCTGCAGATTTTGACCAGCTCACCCAGAGACTGAAGGCAGGAATCATTCAGAAACCGTATCTCACTCAGAACAACATGGATAGATTTTTTTCCAAGTTTGTATGTGTGTGGAAGCACCAGAGACACAAAATAACACCCCAAATCACAGAAAAAGTGATTTTTTCATAATATGGGCACTTTAAACAGAAGGCGTCCTGAGGAAGGCAGGCAGGCACAAACTAAGATAACCAGAAGACATGACAGGGGAAAAACAACCAGGACGATGAACAGACACGAGACAAAGACAGCATGGAGACTAAATACACGAGGTAACGAGGCTGAAACGAGGGACAGGTGACACGAGGGCTCAGGAACAGGTGACACACATCAGGGCGGGGCAGACAATCAGACAGGTGGGAAAACACATAAGACAGGAAGTCAAACAAGACATGACAGGGCAGAGAGAGAGAGAGTACTACAAAATAAAACAGGAAAAACTACAACAGGAACCCACAATCGTGACACTACAGGGGTATTAGACTGATTGTTCAGACATTACGGCTAATCAGTCCCTCCAGAAAAACATGATTATGCGATCGCAAAATGACATGCATAATCAGCCAAAGTCCGCATGTTTATGCGCGGGGGGGGGGGGCACATTTTTTCAAATACGCCCCAAAATATGCGGGGCTTGCATGATGTCATAATCCCCGCATTTTCGTTGCAAAAAAGTCACATATATCTCAGCAGGAAGATGAAAAATGTTGCGTTTACTTCACACAAGAGCAGCCGTTTTCCCCTGTTGCCATGGGAACGTTATGAAGTGACGTCATTTCGCCTAGTGAGAACACGGTGTTGGGGGGGAATCACTTTGTTTTCTCTTTTTTTAATCAAACTGCAATTTTTGCAAGTTCCCGCAATTTTTGCAAGTTCCCGCAATTTTTGCAAGTTCCCGCCATTTCATCGCATAAAATTGCATAAATATCCCGCATATTCCATCGCATTTTTTAAGAAAACGTGCCACATAATGCCCCCCCCGATACGAGAGATAGCTGTATTGTGTGTCTGTAAAAAAACCTCTGATGAGGCAAAAGTCATCATTTTGCTATGTTGGATCCACACTGTTGAGCTCTAAAGGGATGCAGCATATGGAGGGGTATAAATGGTGGAAAAGCATCCTATTCAGCATCCTTTTGACTTAATTTATTTAATATTTAAGTAGTGTAGAGTAGCAAAAACACAATGGAGAACTACTTGAATACAAGTTAAGATTAAAAAGTTTCAACTCAAGTAAACAACAAAAAGGTCAGTGGTAAAAATAACGAGTTAAAAATAGTGAAAGGTGTTAATTATTTGATTTGAGGGGTTGCCATGTAAACAGGAGATTAATGTCGATGGTTGTCATGGTTCTATCTGCTCCATGTGAAGTATATTTAGTTGATTTACTTCCAGCATTAAAAGGTTCTGTGGTGCCACAGCAAGCTCCCAGTACGGGTTATTATCTGCTCAGGAAAAGATTAACGTAGGTCATTTGAAAAGGAAATATTTTATTCTGTTTTTTGGAGTTGAAAGAGAAGGTTGCGCTTCAACAATGGAGATTCTCAGTGGAGTGCTAAACCAAAAACTCAAAGTCCAACAGGCATGTAAATAAAAGTATATGTAATGTATGTACATTTTTACATGTATATGTATATATTTACATGTATATACACAATTACATGTTTATATATACATAATTACATAAATTGTTACATATACATATAACATATAAAAAAATACATAATTACATGTATATACACAATTACATGTAATAACAAAAACATGTAATATGTAAATAAAATGTAAATGAAAGGTTCCCTGCTGGTTTTTGTGCTGAAACGCGTTGATATATTGTGATGTGAGCCTAATTAAACAAGTCAAATTACAGTATTTTGTCCATGCTTAACGTGGGAAGTTGAAATGCGTGTGTGACAAATGCCAAAAAAATACCAAAACCAACAAACAGCTAAAACTATGTTGAAAAGAAATTGCGTTCGCTACACCCACCAGACTCCATGTAAATAAACAGAAACAAAATAAAACTATGAAAAGTCGTTTTGGGTCGTCTTTCCACTTTTCCAACCATCACAACTCTAGTTTTGGTTGAAATAATCACATAGTTTACAGAGTTACATGTGAGAATATGTTGTCCCCCTAGTGGTACTTTGGAGGACTGCGAAGACTGTAGGGGGTACATGTCCCCTTAGTGGTACTTTGGAGGACTGCGTGTCCCCCTAGTGGTACTTTGGATGACTGCGAAGACTGTAGGGGGTACGTGTCCCCCTAGGGGTACTTTGGAGGACTGCATACCCCCTAGTGGTACTTTGGAGGACTGCGAAGACTGTAGGGGGTACGTGTCCCCCTAGGGGTACTTTGGAGGACTGCGTGTCCCCCTAGTGGTACTTTGGAGGACTGCGAAGACTGTAGGGTGTACGTGTCCCCTTAGGGGTACTTTGGAGGAGTGTGAAGACTGTAGGGAGTACATGTCCCCTTAGGAGTACTTTGGAGGACTGCAGGGGGTACGTGTCCCCCTAGGGGTACTCTGGAGGACTGCAGGGGGTACGTGTCCCCCTAGGGGTACTTTGGAGGACTGCGTGTCCCCCTAGTGGTACTTTGGAGGACTGCGAAGACTGTAGGGGGTACGTGTCCCCCTAGGGGTACTCTGGAGGACTGCAGGGGGTACGTGTCCCCCTAGGGGTACTTTGGAGGACTGCGTGTCCCCCTAGTGGTACTTTGGAGGACTGCGAAGACTGTAGGGGGTACGTGTCCCCCTAGGGGTACTTTGGAGGATTGCGAGGACTGCAGGGGGTACGTGTCCCCCTAGGGGTACTCTGGAGGACTGCAGGGGGTACGTGTCCCCCTAGGGATACTCTGGAGGACTGAAGGGGGTACGTGTCCCCCTAGGGGTACTCTGGAGGACTGAAGGGGGTACGTGACATTTTTTGCAAAATGTTTTTCATTTCCAAGGCTGAAGTAACTTCTACTGGCTTTTTTTCCTCCAAGTTTGTTGCTTTTTTCAAAGTTTGTGTCGCTGTTTTTGATGTTTTTCCCTTTTTTTTGAAGGATTTGTCGTTTATTTTGACCTGTTCTTGCCTTTCTTTATTACTTTTTTCTACTGTCTTTTATTCTTCCAAGTTTTTGTCACTTTTTTTCGAAGTTTTTGTCTCTTTTTTCAAAGTTTTTTCTAATGTTTTCAAAGTTTTTGTCACTTATTTCAAAGTTTATTTGAATTTGTTGTCCCTTTTGTCGCCCTAGTGTTGCCTTCCTTCTTTCTACTGTTTTTTTTCTAAGTTTTTATTTCTATTTTTGACCTATTCTTGCTTTACTTCCTTCTTTTTACCATCTTTTTCCAAGGTTTTGTCGTTTTCTAAATTTTTCCATCATCATTTAAATGTTTTCCAGGTCCAAGGCTGTTGTTAAGTAAATCTATCACTGACATCGCTGTATTCCTCCTCTTTATAGAGACTTTTTTTTATTACCAAAAATGATTCACGCTGGTCAGAGGGTACATGGCTTAAATAAACTGTTAAAAAGAGGGAACATTATTGAAAAATGTACATACATTTATTGAAATATCTTGAAAAGTATGGAAGTTTATGTGGGTATATACAGTATAAGGACACATGTTTAATGACATACTTTAAATTGTAGATGAACAATAATGGAAAATAGTGCATTGGAGTATATGTCAAGGTATATTAAGGTGTGGAAGTACAGTATATTGTAGTTTATGGGGAGTATAGTGGTGTATTGGGAG
>CM042440.1:1936212-1948712 GCA_023631565.1 Gymnocephalus cernua
TGGCAGGCGAACAGTCTATACTGAGCCACTATCTGCCCACATAGATATGAATACGCTAGCTATATGCCTACACAACGTTACTACAGACATAGTGATTACATTGCCTTGGTTCTCTCTTATGATACACCCGAGGGCTGTATGCTGTAAAGCTTGTAACGTGGATGAATGATGAAGCCGTGGATGAGCTTTGTTCACTAAACTGCAGGCTAACTGCTAGCGCTAGTTAGTAGCTTGCTAGCTAGTAGCGCGACGTAATTATTAAAGAGTAGAATCGAGTAGAGGCGAGTAGAGGCGAGTAGAGGCGAGTAGAGGCAAGTAGAGTAGAATAAATACATCTATAGTTTATTTAGCTAAGCATGTAAACGATCTGGAACAACGAAAACACAATGTTTAACGTTAGTGAATGTTTTAGACAATAAAAACGGCGAGTTCATGAGTTCGCCACAAAGACAGTATATAAACGTGTAAGAGACACGCTCATGAACGAGCATGTTGTTACCGGTTGGTAAGACAACGCAAACAAATTGTTGCTAGTTGCGATGGTGTCCATCGTGACGTCATGGGCCAAGAATGCGGAAAATCCGAGCTCTATGTTGTCTTTATGCGCTTTTAGAGCAACTCTCATTGGATTTACATCTTAATACATCCATGGCGTACCCCCCCTGACTTTAACAGGCCATTTCTTGCAGCATATCCCCAAAGCAAAGCAACGCTGCAAAACTTTTAATGTGATAATTCATATCTGTTTTTCTTCTTTTTATCGAGACAAAAGGTGGTTGACGTTTTGAGTTTGCATTCATGAGAAATTAGAGCTCTTTTCTTTTCCAGCCATTGTCCTTAGAGTCCTTATTTTAGTCCTTTCTGTCTCTGTCACTAAAAAAAGCCACTATTTGAGAATTTACGGTACATCTAATATTATGTGTCCATCCGCATTTTGTGAAAGTTTTAACCCTCATGTCGTCCTCTGGTCAAATTTGACCCGTTTTCAAAGTTTCTATATCATAAATTTGTATTTCTTTTAACCAAATTGCCACAAAATAACATGGATGGTTCCATAAGACGCTCTTCACAAAAGGAAATCAGGATAAGGATCAGAGCTTTATTTTCATAGAAAATAGGTGACATTTGTGATTTCTTTCTTACACAAAAATTTGAAAATGTCGTATAAATAAGGTTTATTGACCATGAATTCCAAAATTAAGTGTAAAACTAGTGCAAATAAATAGGTAGGCTATAGTGGTGAATATACTGGTGTGGCAAAAAACAAGCATAATATGGGGAAAAGCAACAAAAAATGTGAAAACAGTGTCTAAAAGAGTGTTAATTTTGACCTGGGAGGACAACACAAGGGTTAAAGTTACCATATTATGAAAAAACAAACACTTTTTCTGGGATTTGGGGTGTTATTTTGTGTCTCTGGTGCTTCCACACGCATACAAACTTGGAAAATAAAACCATCCATGCTGTTCTGAGTGAGATACGGTTTCTGAATGATTCCTGCCTTCAGTCTCCGGGTGAGCTGGTCAAAATCTGCACGGCTTTCTACGTCAGACGGCCGAGACGAGGCGGCTAACCGTAGCATGCTAGCGCTAGCATGCTAGCTCGTTCTCAATGCAACAATCGCAAAACACTGCTACAACACACACTAGTTCACCATAATCTACAAAAGAACTACTTCATGTCCCTGTTCTGCAGGTATTCCACGCTAAGTTGGAAGTGCGCCCTCGTTTAGAAGAAGTCTCCCTGCTGATCCTGCCTTGAAGTTAGAGAAACAAACAGCTAGCTGATGTGATCTTACCGAGCTACTGAGCATGTGGGACTCACTACATAGATCACAGGTGTCAAACTCAAGGCCCCAGGGCCAAATCCGGCCCTTCGCAGGTGTTGATCCGGCCCGCCTTTTAATTTAGGTTCACAATAAATTCAGGCCCACCTAGTTTTTGTAGATAGTTTTATTTTTTGTGCTTTTTTTCAACATTTGTGATGCCTGTTCTAGTGGTTTATGCGCTTTTTTCAGTGCTTTAGGCACTTTGTTTTAATGCTTTGGACGCTTTACTCAATGTTTTGCCACTTTTTCTGAAGTTTTTGGCGCTTTTGACGATGTTTTTGTCACTTTGTCAGACAATTTTGACACTTTTTTGGGCCTTTTTCCAACTTTTCTGGCGCTTTTTTCAGCGTATTTGTCGCTGACTCCAGTATATGAGACGTGCAATAATACAGTCAAAATATTAGACTTTTTGCCTTAAACAAACACATGTCAAAAATCTCTACGTGTCTGGCCCTTGATGTGATTCTCATTTTCCAGTGTGGCCTTCTGGGAAACTGAGTTTGACACCCCTGACATAGATGGAACAGAAGTGACATGTCTCACTCTGTAGCTGAAACAGAGAGCTCAACACACAGGGTGAAAAGAGGAGCTGCAGCAATGTGCAGTACAACAAAAATATGGTGTTTTTTGAGAATTAAACCATGTAAACATATTCTGGTAGAACATCAAAATTACTGAAAAACCTGAAAATGAGCATAATATGGCAACTTTAAGCAAATTTTCCAAAAGATGGACAAATTAAATGCAGATAAGAGCAACTCTATGAATTCATATAATTAATTCAATTAGTTTTTCATTCTCCTGTTTAATCTGTCTTATTCTCTTATAGTTTAGTTTTATCTTCTATTTTATATTACTCTTTTTAAATTCTGCTCATGTCTTTATGTATCGTGATTTTCCCTTCACAGCTCGTTTCAATGCCTTTTATGTTTTATGTAAATGAATTGCCTTGTTGGAAGGTGCTGTACCGAAAAACTTGCATTTCCTTTCACAGTAAACGCAGCAGCTGAAATTAAATAGAAATTTGACCTCCTGAATGTATGAAAAGCCACACGCTATAAGAATAACGATTCAAAAGTTCACGTCTTCATGTCTGCATCTCTGAATCATTATATGCTAGTCAAGTTGAAGTGCCAATAAATGTTTTTTTTATTAAAAATAAAGAAACTGAACTACTTCCAAAAGACAAAACTGTCAAACTAAACCAGAGCGTATAGGAAACTAATGCCGTTTTTCCATTACATGGAATCTACTCGCCTCTACTCGCCTCTACTCGACTCTACTCGCCTCGCCTCTACTCGCCTCTACTCGACTCTACTCGCCTCGCCTCTACTCACCTCTACTCGCCTCTACTCGACTCTACTTGCCTCGACTCTACTCGCCTCTACTTGACTCTACTCGCCTCTACTCGACTCTACTCGCCTCTACTCGCCTCGCCTCGACTCGATTCTACTCGCCTCTACTTGCCTCTACTCTACTCGATTCTACTCTACTCGCCTCTACTCGCCTCTACTCGCCTCTACTTGCCTCGCCTCTACTCGATTCTACTCTACTCGCCTCTACTCGCCTCTACTTGCCTCGCCTCGACTCAATTCTATTCTACTCGCCTCTACTTGCCTCTACTCTACTCGATTCTACTCTACTCGCCTCTACTCGCCTCTACTCGCCTCTACTCGCCTCGCCTCTACTCGCCTCTACTCGACTCTACTCGCCTCGCCTCTACTCACCTCTACTCGCCTCTACTTGCCTCGACTCTACTCGCCTCTACTTGACTCTACTCGCCTCTACTCGACTCTACTCGCCTCTACTCGCCTCGCCTCGACTCGATTCTATTCTACTCGCCTCTACTTGCCTCTACTCTACTTGCCTCGACTCTACTCGCCTCTACTTGACTCTACTCGCCTCTACTCGACTCTACTCGCCTCTACTCGCCTCGCCTCGACTCGATTCTATTCTACTCGCCTCTACTTGCCTCTACTCTACTCGATTCTACTCTACTCGCCTCTACTCGCCTCTACTCGCCTCTACTCGGCTCTACTTGCCTCGCCTCTACTCGATTCTACTCTACTCGCCTCTACTCGCCTCTACTCGATTCTACTCTACTCGCCTCTACTCGCCTCTACTCGCCTCTACTCGCCTCTACTCGGCTCTACTTGACTCTACTCGCCTCACCTCTACTCACCTCTACTCACCTCTACTCGCCTCTACTCACCTCTACTCACCTCTACTCGCCTCTACTCGCCTCGCCTCTACTCACCTCTACTCGCCTCTACTCACCTCTACTCGCCTCTACTCGATTCTACTCTACTCGCCTCTACTCGATTCTACTCTACTCGATTCTACTCTACTCGCCTCTACTCGATTCTACTCTACTCGATTCTACTCTACTCGACTCTACTCTACTCGCCTCTACTCGCCTCTACTCGATTCTACTCTACTCGCCTCTACTCGCCTCTACTCGATTCTACTCTACTCGATTCTACTCTACTCGCCTCTACTCGCCTCTACTCGATTCTACTCTACTCGATTCTACTCTACTCGCCTCTACTCGCCTCTACTCGATTCTACTCTACTCGCCTCTACTCGCCTCGCCTCGACTCGATTCTATTCTACTCGCCTCTACTTGCCTCTACTCTACTCGATTCTACTCTACTCGCCTCTACTCGCCTCGCCTCTACTCGATTCTACTCTACTTGCCTCTACTCGCCTCTACTCGCCTCTACTCGATTCTACTCTACTCGCCTCTACTCGCCTCTACTCGATTCTACTCTACTCGATTCTACTCTACTCGCCTCTACTCGCCTCGCCTCTACTCGCCTCTACTCGATTCTACTCTACTCGATTCTACTCTACTCGACTCTACTCGCCTCGCCTCTACTCGATTCTACTCTACTCGCCTCTACTCGCCTCTACTCGATTCTACTCTACTCGACTCTACTCGCCTCGCCTCTACTCGATTCTACTCTACTCGCCTCTACTCGCCTCGCCTCTACTCGATTCTTCTCGCCTCGCCTCTACTCGATTCTTCTCGCCTCGCCTCTACTCGCCTCGCCTCTACTCGATTGTACTCTACTCGCCTCGCCTCGACTCTACTCGATTCTTCTCGCCCCGCCTCTACTCGCCTCGCCTCTACTCGCCTCGACTCGATTCTTCTGCCCCGCCTCTACTCGCCTCGACTCTACTCGATTCTACTCGATTCTACTCGATTTTACTCGATTCTACTCTACTCGCCTCGACTCTACTCGATTCTTCTCGCCTCGCCTTTACTCGATTGTACTCTACTCGCCTCGCCTCTACTCGCCTCGCCTCTACTCGCCTCTACTTGACTCGCCTCTACTTGCCTGTACTCTACTCGCCCCGCCTCTACTCGCCTCTACTTGACTCGCCTCTACTCGCCTCGACTCTACTCGATTCTACTCTACTCGCCTCGCCTCGCCTCGACTCGACGCACCGTGTGTCCGTTTTCCATTGCAGATTTTAGCACCGCCTCAGTGTGGCTGGTCGTATAGCGGCGCTGCAGTAAACTGCTGTGACATAACGCGACACACACAGACGTTTCAGATGAAGCTGGAGGAGCAACAACAAACAGCTGGCTAAACTATTTAAAAATGTCGATTTCACCTTTTGGGATCGCCTCAGCTCGCTTGGAACCTCGACTGAGGTGGTACTAAATAAAGTACCTGTGAGCAGGTACCAGCGACTTTTTATCATAATGGACAAACCAAAAAAAGGCGAGTAAAGTCGAGGCGAGTCGAGCAGGTACCACGTGATGGAAAAGCGCCATAAATGTGCCACATGCCGAGAATCAAAAACAACACACCTTCCACGTTCTGTCTGTGTGTCGCGTGTCAGTTTCCTGCGACCAACCATGCTCGCCTCACGCATGAGGCGGTATTAAATCTGCAATGGATCTGCACTGCGGTCTAGCAGAGCCGAGTAGAGCTGGTACTAGCCGTGGGTAAGCGCCAAAATAGAGACACTACTAAGCTCCGCCCAAGACGATTGTGATTGGTTATAAGAAATGCCAATAAACCAGAGCACGTTTTTCTCCCTTCCCAGAATGCTGTGTGGACTAGGCAGACCCTCCTCCACAGCTCTGTGGTGGAGGGTCTGGCTTCAATCAGCATCTTCAACCTTTTTACTTGTTGCTCAAACTGAGCGAACTGAAAATGGATTTGTGAGTTAAATCTTTAACCGAAGATTGAAACCTCCAAAAGAAAGCAAAGAGAGTGATGCAGAGAGAGAGAGAGATATAAAGAGACAGAGAGAGAGAGAGAGAGAGAGAGAGAGAGATATAAAGAGACAGAGAGAGAGAGAGAGAGAGAGAGAGAGAGAGAGAGAGAGAGAGAGAGAGAGAGAGAGAGAGATATATAAAGAGACAGAGAGAGAGAGAGAGAGAGAGAGAGATATAAAGAGACAGAGAGAGAGAGAGAGAGAGATATAAAGAGACAGAGAGAGAGAGAGAGAGAGAGAGAGAGAGAGATATAAAGAGACAGAGAGAGAGAGAGAGAGAGAGAGAGAGAGATATAAAGAGACAGAGAGAGAGAGAGAGAGAGAGAGAGAGAGAGAGAGATATAAAGAGACAGAGAGAGAGAGAGAGAGAGAGAGAGATATAAAGAGACAGAGAGAGAGAGAGAGAGAGAGAGAGAGAGAGAGAGATATAAAGAGACAGAGACAGAGAGAGAGAAAGAGAGACCTGAGTTTCTTAACTCTCAATGTTTTATTAAAGGCAGTCTAACTAGGTCACCCTGTTCAAACTAAGCTCGCTCTGCCCCTCTCTCTCTCTCTCTCTTCCCATCTCTCTCCATCTCCCCCCCTCTCTCTCTCTCTCTCCCCTTCTGTCTCTCTCTCTGTGTGTCCTCAGTTCACTCCGGTCCGCTGACGGAGAGACGCAGGGAAGAAGTGAGGTGTGGAAAAAGAGGGAGACAGATGAATGGAAGGATATTGATAGAGTCAGAAGGATGTGGGATAAAAGGAGGATGAAGGGAGGAGGAAGTAATCAGTGGAAGAGGTGAAGTCAAGAGAAGTGTCGAGGACAGGATTGGAGAAAGAAAGGAAGGAAGAAGAGAAAAGAGGAAAGGATGGAGGGACAGAAAAGCACCGCCCATGATGACTGTGATTGGTAGAAAATTCTTCTCCCAAACAACTCCACTGGCTTCCCATCTCCCACCGGATCACCTACAAAATCCTGGTCCTCACCTACAAAGCCCTCCACCATCTGGCCCCCTCATACCTCACTGACCTCCTCTCCCCCTACCAACCCTCACGGTCCCTCAGATCCACCTCAGCCGGTCTCCTCTCCCCCTACCAACCCTCACGGTCCCTCAGATCCACCTCAGCCGGTCTCCTCTCCCCCTATACCAACCCTCACGGTCCCTCAGATCCACCTCAGCCGGTCTCCTCTCCCCCTACCAACCCTCACGGTCCCTCAGATCCACCTCAGCCGGTCTCCTCTCCCCCTATACCAACCCTCACGGTCCCTCAGATCCACCTCAGCCGGTCTCCTCTCCCCCTACCAACCCTCACGGTCCCTCAGATCCACCTCAGCCGGTCTCCTCTCCCCCTATACCAACCCTCACGGTCCCTCAGATCCACCTCAGCCGGTCTCCTCTCCCCCTACCAACCCTCACGGTCCCTCAGATCCACCTCAGCCGGTCTCCTCTCCCCCTATACCAACCCTCACGGTCCCTCAGATCCACCTCAGCCGGTCTCCTCTCCCCCTACCAACCCTCACGGTCCCTCAGATCCACCTCAGCCGGTCTCCTCTCCCCCTACCAACCCTCACGGCCCCTCAGATCCACCTCAGCCGGTCTCCTCTCCCCCTACCAACCCTCAGGGTCCCTCAGATCCACCTCAGCCGGTCTCCTCTGCATCCACAAGTCCAACCTCAGCAGTTTTGGGGACCGAGCCTTCTCCAGGGCATCTCCCAGGCTCTGGGACTCCCTCCCCCAAGAGATCTGCACCTCTGAGTCCCTCACCATCTTCCAGTCCCACCTCAAGACCCATCTCTTCACCTCTGCCTATCCGTAGTCCCACGCCCCCCCCCCCCTCCCTCTTCATCTTGTTTTGTTTTGTTCTTGTTTTCTACCTTGCCCTGTAAAGCGACTTTGAGTCCGTGAAAAGCACAATACAAATTCAATTTATTATTATTATTATTATTATTATTATTATTAAGTTCATCGATCTTCCAGGGTAACAGACCAGACTAGTATTCTGTGCACCTGAAGATTGGATGAGGATTGCTGAGATCCAGGCCAGGAACAAGGCCTGCCTTCCTCATCTAAAGAGCAGTTACCCTGTTTTTAATGGGGGGGGGGGGTGGCAGTAGCTCAGTCGTATGTTGGTGGACTGGTAGCTGGAGAGGTGCCAGTTTACCTCTTGAGCAAGGCACCAACTGCTCGGGGCGCCTTTCCACGGGCAGCCCCCCCACTCCGACATCTCTCCATTAGTGCATGTAGAGGTACTGAGCATGTGTGTGTAGCAACAACAGAGTGAAAACATTGTAATTTCCCCTTGTGGGATTAATAAAGTATACATTATTATTATTAAATATTATTAAATCAAGGCAGCAGACTTGTTTTTCATGCTGCACTGTAACTTTTATTCCTGTATTTCAAACCTGTCTTATTCTATTTTCACTGTTTTTTATATAATCTTTCGTTATAATGAATGTTTTTATTTGTTGTTAACTGCTCTTTAATGGTTTATGTAAAGAGTTGCGTCGTCGTTGAAATGTGCTCTACAAATAGAGCTGCCTCGCCTCGCCTTACTTACTCAATCTGGGATTTTATGAATGGACTTTGGTGCAGATGCTGCAGAAGGTAAGTGGTCCGACAGTCCATCCATTGGAGGGGTCTCTTCTCAAAGAAGTAAAACGCAACAACCATCCTTTCTGGGTCCTTCACAAACTTCTGTTGAGTTAATGCTCCTTTGGTTGTGGGGTGCACTGAGACCAAGTTTAATGGTGATTTTACACTTTAAATACAAATTGATTGATTGATTTGACAATCTAACAACCGGGAAGTTATTTTAATAAGAAAATAAAAAATGAAATAGGCCTACTTATAATACAAGGATGTGAATAATAAAAAGGCTAATACAATTAGAGTCTAAATTACAGTCTGATTGCTTTGTTACACAGAGCTGAACAAAGGAAATTACACACTGATGCATTTCGATGCCTAAAGAGACGCGTGTGTGTGTGTGTGTGTGTGTGTGTGTGTGTGTGTGTGAGTGAGTGAGTGAGTGAGTGAGTGAGTGAGTGAGTGAGAGAGAGAGAGAGAGAGAGAGAGAGAGAGAGTGAGAGGCAGGGAATGCATTGCAATCCTTGAGGAGCTTGCATGCGCCCGCACGCACGCCTGCCCACCGCTGGCTCTCCATCGGGCGCGTCGCCGTCTTTGCGTGCGCGTCCCTGAGAAATAAAGAAAAAGAGGAAGAAAAAAAAAAAAAGCAAGAGGAGGAAGGAAAGAGAAAGAGAAAAAGAGGAGGTAAACCCGCCGTCTTCTCCCTTCTTTCGCTGCTGCAGTGTCTGATTCCCCCTCCACCATCTTCATCATCAACACCCTCTTCTTCCTCCTGCCTGTCTGTCTGTCTGTCTGTCTGTCTGTCTGTCTGTCTGGGTCTCCCCCCCCTCCTCTTCCTCCTCCCTCCATCCAGTGAAGGCACGGCCAGATATCACGGCGACAAAAGAGAGAGAGAGAGAGAGAGAGAGAGAGAGAGAGAGAAGGAGGCTGCAGACTTCCCGACCAGAGGAGGAAAAGGGAGAGGAGGAAGAAGAGATACTGTAGAGGAGTCTCCATCTTCGCCATTCCAGTATGTTTTCCCTTTTCTTTCTTTCTTTCTTTCTATAACATTCCTCACAATTCAACTCATTAAGTGCGTCTGACGCGATGTAGCCTGCGTGCGTCTTTGAACGCCTCACAGCTCCGGTCACCTCTAAAATATCCCTGTAACGTTCACTGGCTGCGTGTGTCAGTCACGCTTCTCGTTGTCTCGCAGCGCAGATGTGTTGACAGTCTTCTCTGTACCGTCTCTGGAAGCAGCTCGGACATGTCTGCATGCGTCACGCGTGTGGCAGTCATGCTCCTGTTGTTTCAAGGCACGTATATCTTCTGACATTCCTATATTATGTTGTTATAATGTGTCACGATGCACGGTTATAGTCTTATAATTTAGCTTTATATTCTGTAAAATCTCCGTAATGAGCCCTGAAAGTGTGTCATATGATACTACTATAGTGTGGTAGTGATGCTTCTGTTGTTTCAAGGCTCGTATCTTATGATATTCCTGTAATATTTATGTTATTATGTGTCATAATGCAGCGTTATGCCTTCCATAATATCTCCGTAATGAGCTCTGAAAGTGTGTTTACATGTGCCATATATTAGCGGCAGTGATGCTTCTGTTGTTTCAAGGCACATATCTTATGATTTTCCTGTAATATTTATATAATAATGTGTCATAATGCAGCGTTATGGTCTCATATTTAGCTTTATATTCTGCAATATCTCTGTAATGAGCTCTGAAAGTGTGTCTGCATGTGTCTTATGATACTACTATAGTGTGGCAGTGATGCTTCTGTTGTTTCAAGGCACGTATCTTATGATTTTCCTGTAATATTTATATTATAATGTGTCATAATGCACGGTTATAGTCTCATATTTAGCTTTATATTCTGTAATATCTCTGTAATGAGCTCTGAAAGTGTGTCATATGATACTACTATAGTGTGGCAGTGATGCTTCTGTTGTTTCAAGGCACGTATCTTATGATATTCCTGTAATATTTATGTTATTATGTGTCATAATGCAGCGTTATAGTCTTACATTTAGCTTTACCTTCCATAATATCTCTTTTCCTCCAGCGTGCTGTGATGCTCCGTCTGCTCTGTGACCCGATGGCACCTTTTGGCATTTATGCTCATGTTTCATTATCATAGCGGTATATAATTTGTGTTATGACTTTAAGACACTCATGGTGCTCCATAATATCTCATAATATGTCCGTAATGATCCTACAGGGTGCTGTGTGAAGGCCGTATTGTTGCGTATAGCGGCCATAGAATGGAGGATAATAGGATGTGATAATCCAGGCTGGGACCGCTGTGTGTGATACGTTATATTCCTACAGGGTGTCAGTGTTCATATTATCGCTTTAATGCTTCCACTGTGTGTCTGTGTTTCTAATTAGTGAGTCTGCAGTGACCTTATGGCACCTGTTTTTTTTGTTATTTTCATGCCCACGAACATTTGCAACAGCATCGGTGTCCGAGGACTAATAATATCCGCTAATGATAAAAAGTTTTTTAATTAATTTGCATGAATCTTTGCAAACACGCCCTTGACTTCTAAAGTAAAATACATGTATGTCGACATGAGTTTATGTTGCAGTATAACAACTGAATTAACTTCACTTTGAGTAAATATGACTTTGACATTTTATTTTCTCAAAGGAATTGAAAGTCAAATACATAAAACACTTTTTACATGCAATGCATGAAACAATATACGAGTGACAGCACGTCGTAAAAACAAACTTATGTAGGCTACAAGTACCATTTTGAGTTGTTATACTTTACGTGAGTATATCCTTTTTATGCTACTTTATACTTCTAACTTCTACTAATATTGTCCTTTTTACTGCAATACACTGAACAGCTTTAGGAACTTTGCAGATTCAGATTATTAATACAAATTATAAAATCGGCAAACGACAGATATGCAAAAAAGCTAAATCTTACCCAGTATATTCATCTAATTTCTAGTCAAATATATATATAAGACACAATCACCTGAACAAGTGATATTTAAGTGAGACATGATGACTTGTTGTTAGACGATGTCGAGGGCGTAACATTTGGGGGGTGTTGAGATTTCCATTTTTGAGCAAAATGGAAATTGTCGCTTCATTTTCTGCATTCTGGTGAATTTTTCTGCAGCAATTTCAGCCTCTTCTGCATCAAATCATGGTGCAAATGTCTTTATTTATGTAAAGGGAATTATAATAGCTTGGGGGGGGGGGGGGGGGGGGGGGGGGTGTTGCATCACATCATCAGCATCATATTTTATTTCAAGAAATCTTACCAAGTGAATGTTTACTTGTTCCATCGGCAGATTTTCTTAACTCATTACAAGCAAAAAGCACCTTGTATTCATTGGTTTTTGAATTTTTTGGTGAAATGAACAAACTACCCAGCAGAATTTAAAGAAGTCCATTTACTTTTTGTACTTGTATTTATTTATTTTTTTTTAGGCATTTCAGCCTTTAATGGATAGGACCGTTGGATATGAAAGGGGGGAGAAAGAGGGCGAAGACAACAGGCAAACACTTTACAAAATAATGAGGATACAGAAGACCACGGAATATCAGACGAGAGAAAACTAAAACTAGCAAACGCACTCTAGAAAAAATGTAGCTCAAACTAAACTTAAATTATATTTTTATATATTACAGGATAACCTTACAGGGTCCAATGCATTATAATGTGCTCTTATTGTAAGTGTACTGCGGCCATATCAGATATTCTTCCCATTCAAGTCAGGATCACACTGTCAAAGTTGTATTGGTGCAATAAACTAAATATATCAGCAGTGAAGTGGAGACTCCAAGTTAAACATCAAAGACTGAGACGATCTCGGTCTTGCGGAGCTGCTGCCTGTATATTCAGGATCAG
>CM042440.1:1953712-2068712 GCA_023631565.1 Gymnocephalus cernua
TGACGTTTTTTTCTCACGTTTTTTTTGTCACGTTTTTTTGTCACGTTTTTTTGTCACGTTTTTTTTGTCACGTTTTTTTGCCCTCACGTTTTTTTTGTCATGTTTTTTTTGTCACGTTTTTTTGCCCTCACGTTTTTTTTGTCATGTTTTTTTTCACATTTATTTTTCCATCACGTTTTTTTTGTCACGTTTTTTTGTCACATTTTTTTGTCACGTTTTTTTGTCATGTTCCTTTTCTCATGTTTTTTTCCCCCTAACGTTTTTTTTCTCACATTTTTCTTTTTTCTCGCATTTTTTTTCTCACGTTTTTTTTGCCGTCACATTTTATTTCTCATGCTTTTTGTCACGTTTTGTCTCACGTTTTTTTTCTGACTTTTTTTCCCCTCACGCTTTTTTTTCACATTTATTTTTCCATCACATTTTTTTCCCTCATGTTTTTTTTGTCTCATCACATTTTTTTTGTCTCATCACATTTTGTCTCATCACGTTTTTTTTGTCTCATCACATTTTTTTTGTCTCATCACGGTTTTTTTCTCGCAAGTTTTTTTCCCTCACTTTTTTTGTCTCCACATTTTCTTTTTTTCTGACGTTTTTTTTGTCACATTTTTTTTGTCACGTTTATTTTTCCATCACATTTTTTTTGTCTCCTCACGTTTTTTTTTCCTCTCATTTTTTTTTTACCTCACGTTTTTTTTGCACATGCAGAGATGCTTCTGTTGCCGAAATCCACGTTGCTGTTCGGTCCGGTAGACACCGGTCGTTAAGGCACCGGTGCCGCATTAGCACCCTAGACTGGATACAAAGAAAGAAAACCTTGAGTCAAATTTCTTCGGTTGTGAAAAGGGACAAATTATCACCTCCAACTTGTCTGGATGTTTGCTCTTCACACACACACACACACACACACACACATCACACACACACACACACACACACACACACACACACACACACACACACACACACACACACACACACACACACACACACACACACACACACACACACACACACACACTAATCTTTCAGGAGTAACGATTAAGGATCGCTGTAGCCGCTGACGACCTGTCTCGCCTGCTTGTTGCAGATCATTAAAGCTTCACTCACTGACCACCTCCATCCCTCCACCTGCCAATTACAGAGCTTATAAAAAATAAACTCACATTATTGTAAAAAAAGTACACAAAAAAAAGCCCAGGAATTACTTGCGTACCTCTGAGACCTTTTTCACAGTCATCTGACATACAGAAACAGCTGGTTTTTGGTCGTCATGAACAGCAAAATTCAAATGTGAAACAAAGTCAGCCTGCAGACGTTTAAATATTGCAACCATGTGCAGAGATACTCAGAGCAGATGAGTTCCTGTTTCGAAGTGAATACCCTCTGACAGAAGATAGTCTGAGGGCCGAAGAGGACTTTATCTCTTCTGAAGTGCCGACATGACACCGCAGACCTGGTCACCGAGCTGTGGGGAGGCTGAGCAGTCCAGGCCCCCTTTCACATTCTCACATTTACAGGGTTTGAGAGGGTGAACATGAAGGGTAACGGGGTCCATTATGGCCAGTAAATCCCACAGGGTCTTTTAAATTCACGTGTGGAGTGGGAACATGCATCCATCCACGTTCTCAAACCGGAAATGTCAAAAAAAGACACCAAAAATAGCAGAAATGTCAGTCCCTCCAGAAAAACGCGGAGTTTTTTTTTGTGATTGTTGCGGGCAAAAATCCTTGATTATGCGGCACGTTTTCTTAAAAAATGCGACGGAATATGCGGGATATTTATGTAATTTTATGCGATGGAACTTGCAAAAATTGCGGTTTGATGGAAAAGAGAAAAATAAGTGATTCCCCCAACACCGTGTTCTCACTAGGCGACATGTCGTCACTTCATAACGTTCCCATGGCAACAGGGGAAAATGGCTGCTCTTGTGTGAAGTAAACGCAACATTTTTCAACTTTCTGCTGAGATATATGTGACTTTTTTGCAAAAAATGCGAAAAAATCATGCAAACCCCGCATATTTTGCATTGAAATTGGCAATATATGCGGCGAAAGTGCGGCGTATTATAATATGTGGACTTTGGCTGATTATGCGTTGAATTCTGCGATCGCACAATCAGGTTTTTCTGGAGGGACTGAAATAAAAGTTATTTGGATAGATTTTAAAAAGAAAACAGGAAAACATGAAGACATTTTGCATGTTTGCGGCACAAAAACAAACGCAAAAACTAGATTTTTCCGTTTTCCAAATGAAATAGACAATAAATACACGGACCACAGTGCTTTAAAAGCAAGCAGCCTCAAAGAACGGCTCTTGGACTTGGATTATGGACTTGGTTGTGAAACAAGTGCAGGGATGTAATGCTGAATTCCCACACGTGTTCATTGTTATTAAGCATGCAGTGTTCAGATGTCTGAATTCAGCCGTGATCTTATCTGCAGATCACAGCCAGCTGCTGCTGCTGCTGCTGCTGCTGCTGCTCGGGCTCTCTCTGCGATTGGTCAGAGGTTAATTGACGCGGCTAATCACCCGATCAGTCCAGTCTCCATGGAAACCAGGAGTAGGGCTGATGTACAGGAGGGAGTCGGGGGCCTTCACAACAGGCTTAGCTACTGCTGCTGCTTTTTCTTGTGTGTTTTCACACCACCAAACTGTACTGCAGAACCGCTTCTACACGAGTCCTTCACAGTAAATGAAATGCATCAGAATGCAGCAGAATTCGTCATCGGGCAATTACGTATTATGGGTACCAAAGTGAGAAAGTTTGATCTGCAAGTGGTGCTAAATAAAGTCAGTCAATCACCAAAGTCATTAGGGTTTTCCCTCGGGGGAGGGAACATGAACGTCTGGACGTAGCAGCACCGGCGACAATACAGATTAGCGCCGCCTGCTGTTATGGAGACGTATTACATCTCGCACACGTGCAGAACGTACGCTCAAGTCGGCGGAACTTTTTGGACCGACTCGGGGAGACTGATCAGTCCGACTGGCTTTACTGCCGCCGGTCGGCCGTATGGTTGGTGGGTCAGAGCCTTTAAGCATCCCCTACTGCTTTATCATCTAGTTTAAAATAATTTACAAAATGAACATCATGCTGTATTGAAGAAGACTTTAAACTATAACGATTAAGACCATAATCTCATTACTGAGGTAGTAAATCAAGAGAGAAGTAGAGTCATTTTCTCATAAGACTTCTACAGAAACTGACTTCTTTCTGCAGCCGGTGGAGTCGCCCCCTGCTGGAAATGAGATAGAACGCAGCTTTAAGAGACTTCAGCATTGGCTTCACTTTTCAGACCCAGAAGCTTGTCCATTATTATTATTATTATTTTTTTTTTTACAGTCTATGGTTATATATTTGAGTATGGACCAGAACTGACCAACCATCATCACCCTCCCTGGAGCTCTGCTGTGGCTAAAAATGTAGCTGCTTTGACGTAGCTCAGATGTACAGACAGACAGAAGATCAGACAGACCTGAAGCAGCACTGCACCCCCCTCTCTCTCTCCCCCTCTCTCCCCCCCCCCCCTCTCTCTCTCTCTCTCTCTGTGCACTGCAGCATCACATCACACACACCAGGTGTTTCTGTTTGTTGGGTTTGATAAAAGTGCTCTGCTGTAATCAAACACTGAGCTGCTGTCGGGCTCCGCCGCAAACACACACCTCACCTCACCTGGCTGCTGCTGCTGTGTGTGTGTGTGTGTGTGTGTGTGTGTGTGTGTGTGTGTGTGTGTGTGTGTGTGTGTGTGTGTGTGTGTGTGTGTGCGTGTGTGTGTATTTTGTTTGGCCTCACAAATATTTGCCTGTGAGTGTTTGTGTCGCAGGCTGTGCACGCCTGAAACTGGAACATTTTTAGGGAGTTGGGACGTGACTACAACAAGCATAACAACAACACAGCATCTTTAATTTAAATCCGTCTATCATGATTATTGGCTTTTGAATTTATTTTACAGATTAACCTGCGACAAGCTGCATCCAACAGATTCTCACTCCCAGCTCATAAAGTACGGACGCTTGGTCAGGTGCCTTTGTCGTAGTTATTGATGCTAAAAGTCTCCTTTAGCGTCATGTAACGCGCTTCATCTAAACGCGCCTGGTCGGGACTATTGGCGTCCCCTTTTGACGATGTTATGTTAAGGAAAAGGTCGAGGGTGGGCTTACGTTTCCGTGACACGCGGGAATAACGGGACGGTTAACCCTTGTGTTGTCTTCCCTTCGACCATGAACTTGTTGTCCATCCAGGTCAAAAGTGCCATTTTATTTTTGGTGCTTTTTTCAGCATTTTTGGCTCTTTTTTTTAATGCTTTTGACACTTTTTAAAACGTTTTTGTCACTTTTTTCAATGTTTTGTTTTAAATTCATGGTCAATATGACATACTCAAAAAGGCAAATAGTTAAGATCAAAGGCTGTTGAGTGGATCACAGAGTTTAGTCAGGTTACACGGGTCAGATTTGACCTGAGGACAACACAAGGGTTAAAGATGAAAGCGACTTTAGGAAACGTGACACGCGGGACACGATCCCCGGTCTCCTGGGTGAAAGTCCTGTGTTGTTTGACCCGTCCACCGCCCCGACCAACCTCCCTACGCGGCATTTCGGCCTTTCATACTACTCGCCACCGTAGTCGCTCTTAGTGATACGTCATCTTCAACCCGCGTGTAGCTGCTGCTCTCCCCGGTGCGCTCTACAAACACGCTATTTTCGCCGTTTTCAGACGCTGACAGCCACTGTCCAAACACTCGGAGTGAGAACTGGTTACTGCATCACACTTGTAAACCTGTGAAATATCACTTACACTTTCACAAGAAATGCATCCAAGGCATCCCGTAGACCACAGGTGTCAAACTCAAGGCCCGAGGGCCAAATACGGCCCTTCGCAGGTGTTGATCCGGCCCGCCTTTTAATTTAGGTTCACAATAAATTCAGGCCCACCTAGTTTTTGTAGATAGTTTTATTTTTTGTGCTTTTTTTCAACATTTGTGATGCCTGTTCTAGTGGTTTATGCGCTTTTTTCAGTGCTTTAGGCACTTTGTTTTAATGCTTTGGACGCTTTACTCAATGTTTTGCCACTTTTTCTGAAGTTTTTGGCGCTTTTGACGATGTTTTTGTCACTTTTTCAGACAATTTTGACACTATTTTGGGCCTTTTTCCAACTTTTCTGGCGCTTTTTTCAGCGTATTTGTCGCTGGCTGAGGAACTTTTTTGGGGCTTTATGAGGCCCAGAATGTAAGTGAGAAGACTCCAGTATATGAGACATGCAGTAATACAGTCAAAATATTAGTATGTATTAGTATGTCAGTAATCTCTACGTGTCTGGCCCTTGATGTGATTCTCATTTTCCAGTGTGGCCTTCTGGGAAACTGAGTTTGACACCCCTGCCGTAGACCCTCCTACATATCGATGGATTGTCATTATTTAGTTTTATTAGACACCTAAATGTCTGTTCTCCCACAAAAAGACCCAAAACCAGCTTAATTAACTAGATGCTCCGAAGGTTAACAGAAAGCAGGATCCTCAAATCTCTGCACCGTGTAGTCATTTTTAATTTATCCCAAAATTCTCTGAGCTGCTCTTTCCAACCTAGAATCTTCTGATCCGTAGACAGAAGCAGAGCCTTTCTTTCCAATACCAACTCTGCATAGTTGACGTTATGCTTCCAGGCCACAAAGGAGGATTTAACTTTCGTATGTATCTATATTTTGAGGTATTTAATCCAATTGTGGATTGAACATTCGTTGGTTTATTATAAATAATCCACGCTAAAGGGCTAAATTAATAGACATCACTTTCAGAGCCAGTGTGTGAAGGTCGGGAGATTGAAAAACACATGCTATACCTTCACCTGTTGGAGGAGGTGGAAATACTTGTTTCTGATTGGCTGGCAGGTGTCTGTTCAAAGCATTCTCATGAACGGCAGTAGGTAAGACTTATAAAACTACCTTTCTGTCATATTTGCTGAAACTGACCCTATGTTCCAGTAGAACTACATGAAGTAGGTTATTTTTAAAAAATAAATCTGGTTCCTCTGGCTCCACCTACAGCCTGGAGTGGGATTTGCAAAAATCCACCGCTTCCTGTTCAGATGCACCAATCAGGGCCAGGACATTAGAGAGGTAAAAACTGCTCAGAGACTTATTAGGCAATTTGGGCAGTTTTTAGAGGCCCATTTATGATATAGAACAGAGATATTTAACAGGGGGTCCGTGACTCTTAGGGGGGTCCTCAGAGTAAGTGCAGGGGGGCCGCCAAATTATGTCTAAAATGTAGTTGAAAGTTGTTTTTTTATTCAAATATGTCTGAAAATATACAATAATATGAATCCAACCTATTATTTGGAAAGATAATTTGGCCTATTTGTGAAAAATAGCCATACAGTGTATACTGTAAACATGGTGTATACTGTAAATAATACATATCTATTCATTTTCATCACCCAGTTTAACATGCAACTTAATTTTATACAATATACGTACAGTAGCAGGGGGTCCCTACTCCGTCTCTCTTTCAGCTAAGGGGTCCTTGGTCTAAAAAACGTTGAAGACCCCTGATATAAATACAGAATATTTCTGTAAAGGCCTTTTACATATTGCCTAACGTTGATAATAACATGTATATGCCTGTTTATGGTGAAAATAAGCAATTTATTTCAAGAGAGCATATTCACCCCATAGGGTTACACTGTAGAGTCATCTGACGTTGGCATCCAATATGGCGCCCATGATTTGAGTTGGCCAAACTCTCTATATTAAAGGTATAGTGGAGGATTTTCTTTTTCCGGGTGGATCATCAAGACTATCGGTCCTCCTAGTTGTCAATCATTCTGATGATATGTTTACGTAAGGCTGTCGTACGTGCCCGATCGCTGCCTCCCCCTCTCTCACGGCCGCCGCCTTCTCCCCATTATCGGCTGGTGCTGGCTCTTGTGCTCCTGCCGCGACCTCGTCTCCCTCGGACCTATAGGCGCCCCCCTCCTGGATCTTGGTCGGGATGAACAGGGCACGGGCTGGTAGTCAATATCAGATCCCACAAGACTCTCTTCTTAAAAGCTCTAAACAACAACTTAGATGCTAGACGATAGCTTGTTTATTGGCCTGTAGCATGCTAAAGTTAGCTATAGAACTGGGCTCGTGCACGCTCTCTCGTGCACACGTTTAATAGGTGTTCCCTCTCGGGAGCAGGTAGAGTGTTGCGCGTGTGCATTTTTTCAAAAAGTGGAGAGGGTGTTTCTTTTCTAAAATTCGGGAAAATCCTCCATTATACCTTTAAGGGTGCTGCAGGCTGCATTATAGAAAGAAAACTCACAGGTACAGAGTGTACTATACTTCTTTCTTTTGGCAAAGTGGGTGAAGCTTGGTGCTTTTCTGTTAGTCTACATGTTTGTTTGTGTGTGTGTGTGTGTGTGTGTGTGTGTGTGTACATGCTTGTATATTGATGTGTGTGTGTGTGTGTCTCAGTATAGGGGATCTCTGCATCATATTGTACCAGACAGGCAGAGTGTTGGACTGAATACTAAACAGCAGGAAGCTCCACTCTTCACACAGCACCAACCCAGCCATATAGGACACTGTGACACACACACACACACACACACACACACACACACACACACACACACACACACACACACACACACACACACTACTCAAGTCTTTTACTTTTTGCTTCAAAAATTCAGGTTAGCCTCCCATAAAAACAGAATAAATTAAAGAGCTTCTGCAAAAAAAATCAAGAGGAGCATAATATTGTACATTATTGTAAATAGATGTGTACACCCCGACACATTTGATTTTATACTTGTGGGGACCCACGCTGACATAAAAACACTCCCTGTCAAAAAGAAATTCTCATTTCCCAAATGCATCAGCACTTTCCAAAAATGTCCAGACTTTCCAAAAATCTTCTAATTTTCCAAATAGTCCGCACTTTGTAAAATGTTGAGGCCCTTTAAATTATTTCTGACTTTTCCTCATACTACAAGTCCTGAAATCTAGAAAAATGTCCTCACCTTTGCAAATAAGTCGTAACGTTTCCTAAATGTCCTGACAATCAGAAATGTCCTCATGCTGAGGGTCTTAAACTGACAGTCCTCACAAAGATAGAAAAATAAGAACACACACTCACGTGCAGAGGCACAAGGACACAGCCTATGGACACACATTCGCGACAACACACATACTCATACAGGATGGTACATCATCTGTACATGCATGTGCGCGCACAACCACACATTAACACACACACACACACACACACACACACACACACACACACACACACACACACACACACACACACACACACACACACACTTTGATGTAAGTTGCTTGGAGAGCGCTCAGTGGAGTAGCGGCCTCAGATGCACCCGTCCTCGGTACGCTGTGGCAACATAATGGATGTAGGCTGAGAGTTCAGGCGAGTCTGTCCACAATTTACATTTATATTAACGCTGCAACCCCCCCGAGCTGCACTGCAGCTGAGGAGAGACAAGCACGCACAGCGGCTGTGTTCTGGTCTTCATCATCAAACTGTTGTTCCACTGTTGTCTTACTATCTTTTATGTTGCTGTATGCAATGTAACACTCCCAGCAGCATCTCATGAGAGTCTGTTATTTAAAATTTAAAGAACACAAAACATTCAGTTCTTTTAGTCTGGAATCGCATTTGTGATGTATTGGCAATGCTGCGGTCTTAATGAAGATGATTAATAAGTGTCTGAAATCTCAGTTCACGGCTGACTTTAGAGATAACTCTCGAGTGCCCGTTAATAAGTGAGTGAGTTAACGAACAGGAGTGAACTTCAGACCGGTCTCAAGACCTCTTGGAATTTTACTCGGTCTTGTCTCGGTCTCAAACAAACTGATTCAGGATTTTATTCCAAAACCGGTCAAGACCACGACTGGTGGGGATACCACGAAATTGTATGTGCATTGTCTCATGTATTTGTTAAAATACAGGCTGACCTGATGCGATGAATTGTTGTCAGACTGTAGTTGGTTTCTGGTTGGTGTGCCAATATTAAAAATGTACTGATCAGCCCCAGCTTACATCCAGGACATGGTCAAACTCTATACCCCAACCCGCCCACTCCGCTCTGCATCAGCCAACCTGCTCGCTGCCCCCTCACAGCGAGGGACAACTAGTCACTCAACAAAATCCCGACTGTTCGCTGTCCTGGCTCCTAAATGGTGGAATGAGCTCCCTGTTGACATCACAAAGGCTAAAAACTAGGGCTGTCAAAATAACGCATTCATTTCGATTAATTAATCTCAGAAGAAATAACGCGTTAAAACAAATAATGCAGATTAATCCATTCCATATTGACCTTTCACCCGGAGCCGTTCTAGCCGCCATTCGACTGTAAAATGCGTTGCTACAGGCAACAGAAACATCGCTGCACGTGACGCTAGTTAACGCTACACTCAACAGCAGGTAGCGTTAGCCTTCCGCTAGCTAGTAGCTGGATTAAACACGGTTAAAATGCTAACGGCTAACGCTAAACGCTGTAAAGTTTGACTGCGTTTCACTCACTGGAGAAGATTCAGACACTTCTGCAACTGCAGCCGTTGTCCGAAAAACACAGACGGAGACGGTGCGTTCAATGAAACTGGTAACCTACAGCCTCGTGGTGCAATAAAAGTTATTGTAAAATCTGGTGGATGTTTTTGTCTTTCAACAGCAATTTACTAGTGAAATAACCCGATTCCTGAAGCACTTTAGAATTTATTTCCTCAGCATATCAGGTCTTATTGTTGATTGTTATGGTCATTATTTGAACAGTGAAAATAATAAAAAAAAAGTTTTTAACTTTAATGTCACTAATGCTGATTATTCATTGAATTCATTTAAAAATACTTTCACAGCAAACATGATGCATGTTGATTAATTAATCACAGAGTATGTAATTAATTCGATTATATTTTTTAAATCGATTGACAGCCCTACTAAAAAAACATCTCTTCCGACTACACCTTGGATGAACATAAAAAAATTCAATAAAATGCATATATATTTCTTGAAACTGCACTTTCATTTGGCTCTTTGTAGTTTTGCTCATTTAAAGCTAATGTACTTGCACGTACTACTTGTTGTCTGGAGTTTGCACCTTCAGGGTTGAAAGCACAAAAGTCTCAGCTACATGACATGTAATATAATGTAATGTAATGTAATGTAATGTTATACGTTTCACAGGGACAATACACAGTGAGTCTTTGCTCACGGGAATCTGACAAGTTGTTGTTTTGTTTTTTGAAGATCATGACTCTGGAAGACGGCTTCTGAGTTCCTGTTTGGTATAAAGACTCTTCAGCTACAGGACCAGTGCCACACCGAGCTCCGGCCAGGTAAAGATGCACCGTCACTCCACCAGCTGGTGTTTTTGTGAAAAGGGATTTTCGCTCGATGATGTTTTAAGGAAGGAGACGTTGGGGGCTTAAAACGCAGATAAACAGGGATTTTCTCTGCAGCAAACACACTTAATTATGTGATGAATTAACAACAACAAAAACATGTTCACTTGTATTTTCCTCTTCAGATGGAGGTGAATGCGGTTAAAAAACGCCATCGCACACGATCCAAAGGAGTCAGAGGTATGAGCCTGTTCATCTGCTTTCTATATATAGACCTCTGAATCACTGCACATAAAGGGAACACGCTAGCAAAGGCTTATCCGTATGTTTCCATGGTCCCCGTTGTAATGACGATATAGGTTGTTTATTCCTACCCTCTAATACACGTGAGTCAAACTCAAGGCCCGAGGGCCAAATCTGGCCCCTTGCGGATTTTGATCTGGCCCACATTTCAATTTAGTTTTTTTTTCAACGTTTTCGGCGCCTTTTCAATGCTTTAGACGCTTTTTTCAATGTCTTTGCTAATGTTTTTCTGCTTTTTCTGATTACTTTTGTCACTTTTTCTGACGTTTTTGGTGCTTTTTGAAGACAATTTTGTTGCCTTTTTTGGAGCTTTTTTTTCTGATGGCTAAGGAACTTTTTAGGGGACAAACTGTAAGTGAGAAAGCTATACGAGACATGCAATGATACAGTCAAAATATTTGACTTAAATGAAAGCATGTTAATAACCTAAACATGTCTGGCCCTTAGTGAAGTTGAGTTTGACACCCCTGCTCTAAGGCCGACCAAAGACTGGCTGCGTGGCGTGAGCGTGTCAGCTGCGTGGGGTGTCCATTTTTATTTCGGCTCCCATGTTAACAGGTTAGAGTTTGCACACTGCCTGCGTGACACGCACTTCTCACGCGTGGCTCGAGCCGCGCCGAAAAGCCGCATCCGAAAACAACCAACGCCTATTTTTCCAGCGTGTTGGAAGAGTTTCCAGGCAAAATAGAATAGGAAAAGATGTTTTTATGTCATTTTGACACTAATACATATTAATAAATTACATTTTGATGTTTTAAAGTCTCTAAGTTTTGACATAAATGCAGATATAAATGTAAAATAAAAAAATAAATGTCAGATGTCAATACTGTCAATACTGGAGCCTATTTTGCCGTCAATACTGCCGACGTTGTCTTTGCTGTATTCAAATCAGTATGTTTAACATGAAGTATACTGCTTGCAGTAAATCAATGGAAAACATACATGTGTACAGCAGCAGCAGCGCAGCGTCAGACACGTTTCTGGTGTGCAAAGACATAGAAAACGCCACGCAGCCGCCACGCAACTGACACGCAACAGAAACGCCACGCAGCCAGTCTGTCGCCGGCCTAATACGACCCACAGGAGTGTTTCATAAACTAGCGCCCCCTAGTGGTGGCAGGAAATAAAACCCAAAGGAGCGTTTTCCGTCCTCATAAACCAGAAAATGTAACAGAAAATGTAACAGTCACGGTTTTAAACACATTAATGTGATGTTAAAGTTAATCCTTTATAGAAGCTTTTTCATTGTAGTGAGACCATTTAAAAAAATAAACTTGTGTCACTGTATGAAATTACCTGTTGTTATCTCTAGGATAGTAACAGGCTCATAAAACTCTGCACAAACTAGAGGCCGAGGGCATTCATAGGATGTATGGCTTACATATATTGACAATAATGAGGTTTCTGAGCAGTTTCCAGAACTGACGTGCTCGCCATCCAATTGCTGAATACTGCAATTCTTGCAGGAATCTCCAAATGTCAAAATCTTATACCACAAATAAATAGGTTAATACTTGACTATGAACATAATTAGAAATATAAAATGAGTCTGAAGCCCACACAAAGCACATGTGTTAATTATTATTGATTGTGGAAGTTACAACATTGATCTTTTTGTTTTCTCTTTGTCTGAAGCCACCGTGGAAGCAGTGACACAGGAGTTATTCAGGTAGGTAAACCGGACACACTGAAAAAAAGAAGAGCAATCACACTGACAACAGTTACAAGCTAGAGAGAAAAGGAGAAAGACAGCACATTATATGTAGTTTGGTGTGAGTGGGAATGAGCAAAATGACCAAAATGCATGGCCCTTGTTTACCTGCCATCCCCCCGACTACATTTCCAATTAGCAGAGAGAAAGTACTGAGGCAGAGAGGTTGTTTAGTTGAATGTTTGCTTTGTCTGCCTGACTCATTGATCCTTTATCAGACTGAGGTTTGTGCAAGGTAGAACCAATGGACCCGACCATGGCTCTGAAAATATCATAAATACATGGCGCTGTCTCTCAAGTCTCTGTCCCCACTGTTAAAAATTAACAAACCGCCTACTGGTGATTTGAAGATATCCTTAAAGTAATGTATTTAAAGTAAGGATGCACTGAATCCAGGATTTGGGTTCTGATTCGGCCGAAGATTGGGCTTTTTGACCTTAGAACTTTTTCCACCGAACAGCGTGCTACGCTGGTCGACGTAGTGACGGCGCCGTTGATTACGGGAAGGTGTTTACGTAGGTGGAGCGTTCAATGCAGCAAGCTGTGAGAAAATGAAAATGGAACTGGTGAGCAGAACAAGTGTAGTTTGGCAGAACTTTCAGTCAAAAGAAGGCCGTTCAAGTCACGCTACACGTTCAATCTGCAACGCCGATTTGTCTCGTGGTGGCAAGGAGCCTAAACAACACAAAACATGGCCGCTGTTACAACATCTGGTATGAAACATCCGAAAGAATACGAGTTGTGCATGAAGGAATCTACAGACAGCAGCCAGAATGCAGCAACTTCAGGTACGGCAAAGGAAGGACAGTCACAACTAAAAACTGGTGTTAACCAGATTACAGTGGGAGCGGAGCGACCGAACGGCCGGCTGCTGCTCATAAGCTAACGTTAGCTTTCTAATTTCACCCCCCCCCCCCCCCCCCCACATGCCTTCATCATACACTGGTTAGCAAAAATTTGCCAAACAAAATTGTCACTCTACAGAGTGAGGCATCTTTTCTTCTGTACTATCTTTGATTCCACTCGCACATGCTCAGTAGCTCAGATGGTAGATCATGTCAGTTAGCTCCATAGACAGTAAAAGAAAGGTTGTTTCTCCAACTTTGGTCAGTTACAAGGCAGGATTAGCCGGGAGACTTCTTCTAAAGGAGGGCGCACATGGAAGTACTTCTTTTGTAGATTACGGTGAACTTGTGTGTGTTGCAGCAGCGCTTTGCCATTGAGAACGAGCTAGCATGCTAACGCTAGCGCTAGCATGCTAACAGTTGTGTTTAGCCCGTCGTTTCGGCTAGTTACGTAACAAGCCCTGCAGATGTTGACCAGCTCACCCAGAGACTGAAGGCAGGACACATTCAGAAACCGTATCTCACTCAGAACAGCATGGATAGATTTTTTTCCAAGTTTGTCTGCGTGTGGAAGCACCAGAGACACAAAATAACACCCCAAATCACAGAAAAAGTGATTTTTTCATAATATGGGCACTTGAACATAGAGTTCATTATACCAGATTGTCATACAGTTGTGGGTCAGCAGTGCATCGTGATAATATGTAACATTTTCAATCTAAAATCGGCCGATAATTCATCACATTTTGAGGACTTACTACACATTTTGCGTCATGAGTGGAGAAACATGCCAGCAGATGCTGACAGTAAATGCTGAATATCACTGCTACCTGTTTGTGTGTGTGTATGTTTCTGCTTCACTTAATCTCATTTAGTAAAACTGACAAATAGTGGTGTGTGCAGCGGATTATGGTTGAACCCGGTTTGATTCAGGTCAACGCTTTACTGTAAACAACACGCCCCGTCTGTGCTGTGCGAGCCCCGAGCAGAAAACTCAGGATTTAAATCTGATGGGTGCTGGTGAGGGCTGTGCAGCCAGGGCCACATGTGGACACGTAAGCGTTGAAGTTAGAAATTACTCATGCAGTAAATACTGTGAAATACTATAAGCGTGCCAGGAGTCGTCACTGGATATTTTTCTCCCTCACAGTCTGACTGACTAATCTGACTAATCTGCAGGGATGAACGTATATAAATTAATTTGTCATTGTGGTGTGATGTAGCAGATTTAGGGGGTGGAAAAAAAGACATGTGGCTGTGATTTTAAAAGTCTTCCCTGATTTGATGTTAACTGCTAAATAAACTCATCGCTAGTTGTAATTTTGTCACTTATTTTTTATTTAGTTGTATTATTATTTCGATAACCATTTCAGTCCAATAGTTATGACACATTCAGATTTTCTCTCAATATCATTGTACATGAAATGCGACCAAATATCGAGCCCCTTCCTTATTTCACCAGAACATTCCTGTTAAACGACAAAAACAACCACTGGATGGGAAAAGGGTATTTCACAATAACTTTGAATGCAGCACGAGGCTGGCTCGGCTAGTTTCAAGTGAACGCAACATCTGTGTTGTTTTTTCCGACAACGGCAGCTGCAGACTGTTGTTGGAATCCTCTACGGTGAATACAGACAAACTTTTACACCGCTTAGCTGTCAGCTAATCCAGCTGCTAGCTAACGGTAACGTTAGGCTAACGTTTCCTGCTGCCAAGTGCATTATGGACCGTAATGGACTGTATTTATATAGCGCTTTTCCAGTCTTAACGACTGCTCAGAGCGCTCTAACAGTACAGGAACCATTCACCATTCACTCACATTCACACACTGTGACAAGGACTGCAGCCACTGAGCCACAGCCGCCCTAGCGTCAAATGCAGCGATGCTTCTGTTGCCTCTAGCGTCCATTTCGGAGCAGCGCAGGCATTTCAGTAGCACCGAAATGACCACCGGGTGTCGGTACCCAACCCTATTGTTTTGTGAGTGACGTTACTACATCTGCTCTGCTCACCGGGAGTTTTCTCTGCTCTGCCGGCGTGTCTCTCCAACTTTTGCGGCGGCTGGTTTGACCACGGAAACGCTAGCGCAGGGAGAGAAACATTACAAGGCGCTACAGTTTGCTGCTCTGCCTCAGCGCGGATTGCAAAGCACACCTGGATACAGTAACTCAGACCTGCGGAGTACCCATATTTGGGGCAGTTTAAGGTTGAATCACGTTCTACTAATTCTACTAATACAAACGCATCCCACAGAGGGGGAAAACAAACTGTAGTGTGATTCAACCGAACTAAAAGAGGCAGGTGGGAAAGCCCCCTCCCTGTAAGTGATGTTTGTCCTGCTAGCTCACGTGGGTCAAACTCGAGGCCCGAGGGCCAAATCCGGCCCCTTGCGGATTTTGATCCGGCACGCATTTCAATTTAGGTTTGCAATACATTCTTGGTTTGGTAAGTTTTTGTCCCTTTTTTCCAATGTTTTTGTTTTTTTTTGCTTTTCAACGTTTTCGGTGCCTTTTCAATGATTTAGGTGTTTTTTTTTATGTTTTTGATGCTTTTTTCAATGTCTTTGCTAATTTTTCTGACGCTTTTTCAATGTTTTTTTTATGTTTTTGATGCTTTTTTCTATGTAGATTTTTTGTCACTTTTTATGACGTTTTTGGTGCTTTTTTGAGATAATATTTATTGCCTTTTTGGGTGCTTTTTTCAACGTTTTTGTCGCTTTTTTCTGATGGCTGAGGAACTTTTTCGGGGCCTTATGAGGCCCAAACTGTACGTGAGAAACCTATATGATTCTGATGTAATAATACAGTCAAATATTTGACTTTTTCTCTTAAATGAAAGCATGTTAATAACCTAAACATGTCTGGCCCTTAGTGGAGTTGGTGCCACCAGAGCACGACTGGCCATATTTGATATTCATGGCGATATTTTTGAAGACCCTCTGACCTTTTCCTTTTTGGCCAATTTCCACTTGTTACCGAGAAATAGCAAAATTCAATGGATGCCCCGCAGGCGCCCTTATTCGGCCAGCACAAATGTATTTCAAATGGAATTGCTTTGATCATTAGATTCACTTTGACGTGCAACTTTCAAAAGCAAAGCCATTCACCAATTGCGAACCATCTTGATGTGAAAAACTTGGCGGGGAACTGAGGATCAGAGGGTCAGAATTGAGGGGAGCTATTATATTACCTGACCAACAAGTAGTCATCACCCACCAAGCTTCCAAAAACGCTTGAAAAATGAATTATTCTGAGACTTTCTGGTGTGTCTGGACCTTCTGCCTTTTGTGAGGCCTGGCCTCCACATATTGTAATATGATGCAAAAAATCAACATTTTGCATCGGGTGTCTACCGATACAAAGCTAAATAATGCTAATCGGTGAACATCTTTTCTCTAGCTCGGTCTGGAAACCTGTACGTTTATCTCTCCTGCTTCCGTTACAAATCTGCGAGGACCAATCACAAACTGGCTTATCCACCTGGCACACGATGACGATGGAGAAGCGACCGAGCAGCTTCTTATTTACATTCAACACGGCGGCCACCGAAGCGCAGCAACCCGTTGATGCCGCTGTCGCTGCTACGTCACCCGGATCGTTGCTCTGATTGGTTGAAGGACTATCCAATGGCGTACAGAGTCATCTGAACTATGCCCGTTGGTCCCGCCTCTTGTGCAGAGAAAACACAGAGCAGACTCCCCAGACTGATGTTCAATCTTAAAAGATGGAGCATTGGTCTGGTGATAACCAGACTAATGAATTGACTGATTGATTGGATATATACCAAAGTTCCCAGCCAATTTCAAAGTGAGGTTGTCTGTAAACGTTGCGTTTCAGACCCCCTGCTCATCATTTGATTGGTTAAACTGAGGAATAATTCTGTCAGTGGACGATCACAGCTTCAGAAAATCCTGTAATATTTGCACGACACATGCACGAGTTGTTTAGCTAGTTGATGGGGGCGGTTTGTTTTGAAAATGTCGAAAAGTTATCAGATTCATCAAGCGATCAGACGTTGCTGCTGTGGATTGCTTGTTATAGGGTTGATAGTTGATTGGTTGTTTGCACGGTTGCCTGGTCGGTTGATTGTTTAATAGAAACACAGCTGGAAAGAACAGGGTGATGACAAGCAGGACTGCTGGGACACAAACAGAAATACAAATAGTCCTAAAAGATGGAGCATCGGTGGTCTGCTGATAGCCAGACTATCCTTTCTCCTCATGTATAGAAAAACCTCTCTGGTTTCTCTGTCCTTCTGTTTTAACTTCAACAGCTCAGAAGCGTTTAGTACGCAGCCTTCTTTACTTAGAAACAGGGACTGAAGCCGTTTCTATAGTTCTGTCTCTTCTCTGTGTTGACGTTGACGTCGATAAGTCATACATATCTCTGCACTGAGATCAAGAACAACCACAACGCTAACGAGAAACTTACTGAAAGAAATATTCAGTTGCTTTGGAAACAAGTAGAAGTTTCTCTCCACAGAGGAAAAACACATTTTGTAATCTTAAAACACACACAAACACACACACACACACACACACACACACACACACACACACAGCTGGGATCAATACAGCAACACGATCAGTCTCACATGTTGATTATAAGCCCTCCTCTCCTTGAAAAAACTGCCTCCTCTTCCTCCTTTTCTCTTTCTATACTTTTCCTTCTCATCATGTTTTTTCTCCCTCTCATCTTCCTCCTGTTCTTCCTCCCTTTTCTACGATATTTTGGCATTTCCTCACCCTGCTTCTGCTTCTTCTTCTCCTTCTCTTTCTATATTCCTTGCCCTTATCCTCTTTTTCCTCACGTGTTTCCTCTTCTTTCCCATCTTTTTCATCTCCTTCCTCCTCCTCCTTCCTCCTCCTCCTCCTCCTCTTTCTCTTTCCCCCATCTCTCTTCTTTCTTTTCCCCCTACTTGTCTTCGTCTCCTACTCCTTTCTTGCCGGTATTATTCCTCACCCTTTTCCTCTTCCCTTTTTTCACCTCCTTGTCTTTCTCCTCTATTCTTCTTCATCTCCTTTCCTGTAATCCTCCTCTTCTTCTTCCTCCTCCCAATTCATTCTCCTCCTCTCCCTCCCTGCGCTCGTGATGCCAAATCTTCGCCGTTATCTTTGTGCAGCTCTCATTTCTTAGCCTGCAGTTACAGAGTGTATGGATCAGGTGATGTTGGCTGGAGGGTGGGCGGAGCTCTGGGGGGGGGGTCAGAGGTCGTGGGGGTCCCCTGAAGCCAGGCAGCGTACGTCTGCCGGCGGTCTGCGTGTCTCTTCAGGGCCCGGGCGGCCTGAAAGCTGCAGCAGAGTGACTCAGAGACACGTGTTGGTGTTTCCAAATCAAGGCCGGGTGAAAAATAATGTTGAAAATTCATCTTTATTCTTCACCTGCATTTTGAAATTGATGTTAGCTTTCTCCAATTTTTCTCAAGTGCAGTCTAGTTTAACATTTCATACGTATTCACATGTATTAACCTCAGGTTAACAGGAAGGTGTGCGGTATACTCGCCGCAGCCGACCTGTCGCGCGCACATGTGACGTCGTGGGAGCGGCGTAACTATTTATACTCGTGCGTGGTGATCGCGACACTAGCTGCAGTCTTCTCCTGAACAGAGGAGGCGCTAATGAGGAAAGACTACCAACTTTGCTATTTCTATAGACTAGAAGAAGAAAAAGGTAAACAAGGTCAGAACTGGCAGCAGCGTTGACGTGAATGCTTCGATTTGATTGGATGAGCTACTTGATGGGATCAAGCCTTTCATTCACCATAACAGAACTCATCTTAACCCAGTAAGTTTACCAGAGAGACCTGCAGTCACTCGGAGAGTCCTGGCATCACGTTCCCCTCGAACTCGTCCACGCTTCCTGTTTCCGCTTTGTCACGCGCCGCTGAAAAAATAGAGTGGTGCACGACTTCTGGTCGCGCATTTTTAAATCTTGGCGCGGCAGCGAGATCTACGTCATTTTGACGTCACATTGGCGCGCGACAGGCTGGCTGCGGCGACTGTAAAAAGGCCTCAAGAACATTCAGCATCTAGGTCTGTCCTCGACTGAAGAAATTCTTAGTCGACAAACACTCACGATTTTATCGACAAATCTAATAGTCAACCTGATCGACAGAGCTGTAAATTTGAGTTTCTTCACAAAGAATCCTGCAAAAGCACCACTTACCAGAGATGTGCACATACGTTTCTTGGAAATTCAGCATTAAAAATCAATAAAAAAAATAACTAAAAGAAAGAAATCTTAGCAACCTATTAGTCGACTAATTGACTAAGAGTGGGCATCCAGTCTACTAACAAAGATATTCACGCTGTCCTCATGTTGCATCACAACCCGGCCTCACGGCAGTTCATGAAATGGTCACGTTATTTTTAATCTATTGATTTGTGTACACGGACACGTTTATCTCGGTTTTTTTCGTGGTGCTCAGCACATAATGGGAAGCATCTATACGGAGGTTGGGTTTAGGAAAAGAAGAGCGGGGGAAAGGACACGACACACGCCGGGACACGATCCCCGGTTCGGTCTCCTGGGTGAAAGTCGTGTGTTTTTTTTGACCCGTCCATCATAATACTCGCTACCGTAGTCGTGCTGTGATCATGAAAGATGCTTCCCATTTGTATTTCAATGGGAAGCATCTTTCATGATCACAGCACGACTACTTAGATTAAAATACGTGCTGACCACCACGGAAAAAAAACTAAATAAACGTGTCCTTGTACATGAATCAATAGATTCAAATGACATGACTACCGAACAGTTTCTGTGCTGCTGTGTGTTCTGACGGTGTGTGTGTGTGTGTGTGTGTGTGTGTGTTTCCTCCTCAGCTGTCCCACTCCAGGCTGTGATGGCAGCGGTCACGTCAGCGGGAAGTACGCCAGACACCGCAGGTATGAACCGCTCGACAGATTTTGTACGTTGATAATGAAGTTATTTAGACAGTTCTTTGAGTCAGTGATCTTTAGAAGGGCTGGGCGATATATGGAGAAGATCAAATATCACAATATTCTTACCAAATACTTTGATATTGATATATGCCGGTGACATGTGATTGTCCAAAGCCTGGATATGGTTTGCTAATTGGGGGGGGTTTGATGTGATGGGGACAGCTGACCCTGCAGGCAGCGCTGTAACTACCATTGAGGACATTTTTTCTAACAAATGACAACACATAATTCTACAAATACATAAAAAAATAGGCTGATTCTGATCAATTCAACGTTTTTGGACACAAAAATAAATGAATGACTTTGAATGAATGATTTGAAATTTTGCTGAATGTAGGTTGACAACATTTATAGAAAATATTCACAGAAAATCCAAAACAAAACGTGAAATAAAATGTTGAAAACATTCCAAACAATCTAAGAATTTAGCAGACTTTTCTTGTAAAAGAAATCTTAAAGGGGGCTGGGTTTGCCTGCAGGCTTAAAACATCTCACTCAGCAGCTCAGAAACCGAACCGTACCGACAATAAATGAGCTCACGTCACGGTTTCAGACCTCCTGGATTGGCAGCATTTGCAGGTCGCAGCCTCCAGCTCAGTAGACCCGGCGCTCTGTCACAGGGCCGCAGATAGAAAACCAATCAGGCAGAATGTGGAGCTGTGACGGACCGAGGTCACACCGGCCGATGGCTGTCCGTCCTGCAGCCAAAGAAGTTGGACTGCTGGATGGTTTCTGCCTCAGATCTCTGTCGCCGTTGGAAATGGGGTTATTACCAGCAAACGCAGGGGGCCGCTGCAAAAGGTGGCGCTCGCTACGAGTCATTTCTGCTCTTACTTAGTGCTGAAATCTTAGTTTTTCATGCAGGCAGAGTCAGATCCTTGTACTAAAGTCTTAATATTTTTTTTTCTTACAATAATTAAAAATAAACTGGTAATAGGATTAGATATTTTCATCTTCTCCTAATGCAAATATGTTGATTCGTATTTTTTTCAATGAAGCTATAACATTCTTCTGCACAAATCGTGGTCAAAACGTCATATATTGATGTGTATATTGGTGAAATATACATCAAAGCAACTGTAGCTGCATTGAAGTGGACGGCAGAGGATTTCACTCAAAGAAAATACACTTTGAAGGCTGAATGTAAAGTTGTGGAGGAGGATATTTGAATATTTTTCCATCTTTCTTCCATTTAGGCATATTTTAGGTAAAATTAAACATGGATTCAAAGCATTTGTTGAGATGTTTTGGCGTATCTCTCTGGTATTGTATTTCAGTGTTGAGACTGTGTGTGTGTGCGTGTGCGTGTGTGTGTGGGAGGCTGGCATATAGGAGGTTGCACAGCTCTGGACAGCGGTGGTTTGACGCCCGAGGTAACAGCGAGATAATGAGAAGGGCAGGATGGCGAATCGCTGGCAGAGCAGAGTGATGGTGCTGCAAAGGGCACAGAGACACTCTGGAAAATTCATCTGACGTACGGAGAGTCAAACTCCAAAATAAGAGCTCAGATATTCACTGAAAAAAGGCAGTTTTTAAAAGGATGAGACATGTTTGTGAGTTGCTTTATGAAATAATACTTTTCTTTCTTCTGATTAGCCCATAATCTTCATCAGCAGACGGAGTTGCCCAGTTGTCGTACAATTGTACGTGTTCAATTGTCCACGTTTTCCAAACACTTTGAGGACTTCTCATCCACGTTGAGGCTCAAAGTTTCTCTCTCGACAGTGAAAACAAGCGGCGACTATCTCACCGCAGGACTGTTTTCCCTTTCATCGACTCTTATAAATAGTCATGCCGACAAATTACTGAAGTGACAGAGAAGGAAAGACAAGAGCTAGAGGCTGAGAAAGAGAGAACAAGGGAGATAAGTAGGTTGTCTGATGTTCCCCTCTCCTGGGAACCGGTGGCTGAATCATGTAATCAGTTAATCATCAGCTGATCACAGGAGCGTACAGTACTGTACACAAACGTCTGATTTTACAAAAACACACAGCAGAGAGGGAGTCAATCGTTTCCGTGTTTCCTCCTGTTTTTTTTTTGTTTAAAAAAAAAATCCTTTCTATACAGGTCGGGAAGTTTTCCTCTGACTCTACCAAACATTGATCAACCGTATCTAACTTTATTTGACGTCAGAGATGGCAAAAGTACTCACTTCTCATACTTAAGTAGAAGTACAGATACTTTTGTTAAAAAATACTCTGGTAAAAGTAGAAGTACTGATTTAACTTATTTACTCAAGTAAAAGTAACAAAGTACAGGCTTGGAAATGTACTTAAAGTATAAAAGTAGCCTTGCGAATGACAACCATTTTTTATGCAAAGCTACCTGGACCACAAATGTTACTAGAGTACAAGCTGAGAAACTTCAGTAGCCATGGAGACAAGGCTCTTTATGTATATATGCCATGTCTACATTTTAAATGGATGTCTGCCAAAAGGCCTAAAACATCCCATATATGATTATTGTGACAGAGACTGGGACTCCAGGTTAATAAGATTCTGACTGAGTAGCAAGATATGAATTCAGTTGTGATTCTGTAATAAATGCGACGTATATTCCCGTCCAATCAGATTGAATTTGGTATCGATGACGCGAAAAATAACTCCACTAAAATTATTTGAAACTAAAGTAACCTAACGAGCCACTTTTGTAAAACGTGAGGAGTAGAAAGTACCGGTATTTGTGTTAAAAATGTAAGGAGTAAAAGTAAAAAGTCGGCACAAAAATAAATAGTAAAGTAAAAATACCTGAAAAATCTACTTAAGTACAGTAACAAAGTATTTGTACTTCGTTACTTCCCATCTCTGTTTGATGTACAGTAAGTGTCCCCAGAGTCAGATGAGAAGATGGATATCAGTGTCTTCTGAGTGTGTGCAGTCAGCCTGGTCTCACAGAATTCCATGAAATGATCAGGAACTGTTACCACCGCATTCCGTGGTGGTGGCACGGAATGTGTGAAGATTCCGTGCCGCCACCACGGAATGTGTGAAGATTCCGTGCCGCCACCACGGAATGTGTGAAGATTCCGTGCCGCCATCACGGAATGTGTGAAGATTCCGTGCCGCCACCACAGAAAACAATGTAAAGTCAATGAGAAGATGATGTAGCATTAAGAGCGACTACGGTAGCGAGTAGTATGAAAGGGTGAAAATCCGCGTAGGGAGGTTGGTCGGGGGGGGTGGATGGGTCAAACAACACAGGACTTTCTTTCACCCAGGAGACCGGGGATCGGGTCCCGCGTGTCACGTTTCCTAAACCCAACCGTCCCGTTGTTGTACCGCGTGTCATGGAAACGTAAGCCCACCCTTCACCTTTTTCTTAACTTAAGGCGCCGTGTTCATTTCACAGAATTCTTCCGTGTGCCCATCACGGAATTTTCTGTGATTCCGTGAAACTGACACAGATTTTGAGTTAAGGGGCCGTGTTCATTTCACGGAACTCTGTGCCATCAGGTTGTACCTGCGCTATGTAACTTAAAAAAAAGCAACATAAGACAATTGATGCAGCGAGTTGAAAAATGTTGCGTTTACTTCAAACGAGAGAAGCCATTTTCCCCTGTTGCCATGGGAACGTTATGAAGTGACGTAATTTCGCCTAGTGAGAACACGGTGTTGGGGGGGAATCACTTGATCAAACTGCAGTTTTTGCAAGTTCCCACAATTTCATCGTATAAAATTGCATAAATATCCCGCATATTCCATCACATTTTTTAAGAAAACGTAATCAAGGATTTTTGCCCGCAACAATCACAAAAAAAAACTTTCTTTTTTCTGGAGGGACTGAATTAAATTTTCAACAAGGAAAATTCCCACTGCATTAGCATAGTTATGTTGCAGCCTTGGGCTCAAAATGTTTTAATAAATTCTTTCTACGCTCAATAACCCATAATGACAAAGCGTAAACAGGATTTAATAAATATTTTACAAATGTATTAAATGAAAAAGAAAGAGACCAAACTTCTTCTATTTAAGAATTATAGAGGCCATTGTGCTTTCATGCAGCAGAAATGTTTTTGTAACCTTCCCCAGATTTGTGTCTTGCCACAATCCTGCACCATCATCTGGTAGACCTTATATAGACAGGTGTGTGTGTCCTTCCAATCATGTCCAATCAGTTGAATTTACCACAGGTGGACTCCAATCAAGGTGTAGAAACATCTCAAAGAAGATCAAGAGAAATGGGAGGCACCTGAGCTGAACTTCAAGAGTCATAGCAAAGGGTGTGAATACTTCTTTCAACCTGATATTTCTGTTTTGGCTTTTGTCATTATGGGGTATTGAGTGTAGATTGATGAGAATTAAAAAAAACTAAAAAGCCCAATATTCACTCTCCCTTTTGCTTTTTATTCGTAACTCTTAGGATGGTTGATGTGTAAATTTAGTATGGAAGTTAGTATGGAATCAGGCCAGAGCATAGGCATGCAGTTTGAATCCCATGCAGGAAATCTGGAGTCTGTCAGGTCTTTTTATGGATTTTGTTGACAATAAGAAACTGACAGAATGTAGGCTCCTATTATCCTTTAACCGAATCTCATTCCTAATACCCAACCTTCTGGTTTGAGAGCCAATCACAACGTTTCTCCACATCCCCTGCTGGGATCTATAACTTTCTGAAGCAGAGACACAGTCAGCGCTGTGCTGAATGAGTTCAAAGTCACTGTCTCTCCCCCTTCTCCCTTTCTTCCTCCCCTACCTTTCTCTCTCTCTCTCTCTCTGGAGGGTGTCACCATGGCGACAGCACCGTGCGGATGCTGCAGTATGAGGACCAGGAGGAATGCAGCCTGTCTCTCATGGCAACCGCTAGTATAGGATGTGAACATCGTGTCGCCCACATTCCTCCCCCACACTTGCCTATTCAGCTCACTGCCACCACCCGATCTCTTATATATTCTCCCCCCACCCTCCTCTTTTAGTGCCAACGCGTTGCCACGGTGATGAGTGTTGGCACGTGGCGTTGCCGGGGGCAATGATTCCACCTTAACCACACATACCTTGATGTAATTATCACACGGCAGCTGATATTTCTGTCCTGTTTCACTCTCTTCATTGACACCAAAAACATTTTTTTTTTTAAATCATAAAGATAAGTTAATAATTTCCCCAATTAAACAACAATTTAGCATATTTTATGAATGCACAGCTGGATAGTTTATTAGAAATTAGTAAATATCACTTCAGTGGTCAACACTAATTAGAACAGTGTGAAAATAAAGTTTATTTTTAACCACAGTTGCAGAAAATTCCAGTTTCTGATTGGCTGACGTGCCTCGAGCAAAGTTCTGGTCTAAATAAGTGTGTAAGGTATATTAAACTGCAGGTAACCGTAGCAACAGTTACTGATGCTTCAGGCTCTGATAGCAGTTACATTAAGTGACTTGTGACAAACACACTTTGAAACACAAAGGTGGATTAAAACACAGCCTCTCTTTGTTTCATTGGCAAGTTGACAATTGTATAAGAGACAATACTGGGCCCCAGGTGTTCGCATGGAGACAGAATTGTACTCCAGGTGTCTACGTTGAGACAATAATGGACCCCAGGTGTCCATTTAGAGAGAATACTGCACTTAGGTGTCCTTGTAGACACAAACCTGTACTCCAGGAGTCCTCATAGACTAAAAAATGGACTCCAGGTGTCCATGTTGAGACAGAAATGGACAAACGGTTTTCTAATAGAGACAGAAATAAACTACAGGTGTCCTTGTAGAGACAATAGTGGGGTTCCAGGTGTAGGTTAGAGCACTAGAAGCTGGTGTCATGGTACTATCATAATCATTTAAAGTGCTCATATTATGCTCATTTTTAGGTTCAGAATTGTATTTAGAGGTTGTACCAGATTAGGTTTATGTGGTTTAATTTTCAGAAAACACCATATTTTTGTTGTACTGCACATTGCTGCAGCTCCTCTTTTCACCCTGTGTGTTGAGCTCTCTGTTTTAGCTACAGAGTGAGACATCTCAGTTATGTTCGATCTTTGTTAGGAATCGCACATGCTCAGTAAATACTGCTAGCCAGTCAGAAGCAGAGTATGAGAGCGTGTCCTGACAGTACCTAGGTAAGGACTACTAGCCAGTCAGAAGCAGAGTATGAGGGCGTGTCCTGACAGTACCTAGGTAAGGACTACTAGCCAGTCAGAAGCAGAGTATGAGGGCGTGTCCTGACAGTATCTAGGTAAGGACTACTAGCCAGTCAGAAGCAGAGTATGAGGGCGTGTCCTGACAGTACCTAGGTAAGGACTACTAGCCAGTCAGAAGCAGAGTATGAGGGCGTGCCCTGACAGTACCTAGGTAAGGACTACTAGCCAGTCAGAAGCAGAGTATGAGGGCGTGCCCTGACAGTACCTAGGTAAGGACTACTAGCCAGTCAGAAGCAGAGTATGAGGGCGTGTCCTGACAGTACCTAGGTAAGGACTACTAGCCAGTCAGAAGCAGAGTATGAGGGCGTGCCCTGACAGTACCTAGGTAAGGACTACTAGCCAGTCAGAAGCAGAGTATGAGGGCGTGTCCTGACAGTATCTAGGTAAGGACTACTAGCCAGTCAGAAGCAGAGTATGAGGGCGTGTCCTGACAGTACCTAGGTAAGGACTACTAGCCAGTCAGAAGCAGAGTATGAGGGCGTGTCCTGACAGTACCTAGGTAAGGACTACTAGCCAGTCAGAAGCAGAGTATGAGGGCGTGCCCTGACAGTACCTAGGTAAGGACTACTAGCCAGTCAGAAGCAGAGTATGAGGGCGTGTCCTGACAGTACCTAGGTAAGGACTACTAGCCAGTCAGAAGCAGAGTATGAGGGCGTGCCATGCTAGCAGCTAGGCGAGCATTATAACGTGTGTTCCAAAGTGACCACGTGTGTCTCTGAAGTAAAGGCTGGACTACAACAGAGCTGTTTGGAGCAGTTGGTGAACAGTGTTTTCTGGTGGAGATGGTAAGTCCCTTTGGGGGGGACTTTGGGCTTTTTCACTTTGTAAACCTATAACGTGCACAAAAAAGATATATAACACAATATAGGAAAGGGAAAAAGCCAAAAAGCATAATATGAGCACTTTAAAAAGAATATCTGATGTTTGAAATAAACGTGCAGTCCTTAATATATAAAACACTTTCTGAAGCATTATTTCCAGACAAATAGTTGCTGTATACTGTATATTTGAGCCACATTTTCATTAGCATCAGTCAAGGTCTTCATACAGAGAACCGATAAGTATTCAATCGATCCAACACAGTATGTAATCAATGACAGTGCATCATATCAGACTGCAGCAGATCAGTTTAGTGTGAGGAAAAAATGTGTGAACCCCCCCCCTCCTCCTCTCTCTATCTCCCTCCACATAATTACCATGCATAGTCTCTCGCCCTTGTCTGCAGCATTCCCTCGTTTCTGATCTGCTTTAATTACCACCAGAATTTTAATTGGCGGGAGACAGCAAGTTGGCTAAGGTCACAAACACGCACGCACACACACACACACACACACACGTACACAAAGGCAAGCAGCAGACAGCCAATAAGGTAAAAGATGGAGGGATAATTTGATGGGAAGTGTGTCTGTGTGTGTGTGTGTGTGTCTAGTTGTAATATACGCTGCAGTGTTACATGAAGTCGATTTAATCACATATTCCTCTGTCATTGATTTCAACCACAATATCGGCATTTCTAACGTATCAATTTTAAAATCATTAACATATTCATGTAATTAATTAAGCCTAGAATATAGGAAATTGAATATACATACATCTAGTCACGAAGAAATGGAAACATCTAATTACAGACCATAGAGTACATGAGATGAACTATGATAACAGATAAAGTGTTTTTCTGAAGCGATGGTGTTCCCATATGTACATTATTTTACTAATATGATAACAATGCAAATACTTTTACGAGAGATTTCTTTGTGTATGAGTATTGTGTATTACAGTCAATTAATTTATCATTTGTTAAACATGTTTCCTAAAGCTGAACAATGTTGTTGGACACTTCAAAAATCTCCGGTGGAGTTCCACAGGGGTCAATTCTAGGTCCTCTATTGTTTATTATTTGTTATTGTTTAGCATGTTAGCATTTAGCTCAAAGTACCACTGTGGCTAAATGCTGCCTCCTGTTTAGTTTTCTTTCCCTTTTATTGTTATTAAAGATATAACAATGCTTAAAGAGAGGTATATTTTATGGCTTTTTCTTGTTGTGGTGGTTGATGCTTGTACCAACCCGTCATATCCCAAACTGGGATTATCTGACTCCAGTAAATGTGAAAATATAAAAAAAGTGATAGTGAGGCTTCACTGCCTTTAGTATACTTCAGTTTATCTCAGGCTGAGAATCTATATGAAGACCAGTTCAGTACCAGGATAACACTGACCCTTAGAAGAAGAAAAAGTAGGACGGTAATTGTTAAGTGGTTAAACAGTTTTTTTTTTGCATGTTTGTGAGACAAACACAGCGCTTTCAGTCAGAAAAGAAGCATCACCTCCTCCAACTCGACCTCGAAACATAAAATAAACTCTTTCATATGGAAATAGACTAATTGATTTCCTAAAATCCACATTAAAGCCGTGTATAATTGTGCTTGCTGTTTTGAAGCAATTAAAGCAGAATTTTCCCAACAGTTAATGACTATTATGGGATTTGCGTAATTGAGGCCCCGGTTGAATAAGCTTTGGGGTTTTTTTTTAGGTTTTTTTTCGTCCTTAGCGAGGCTGAGTGGAAATCCACTTCAACGTCTTAACACATAGACCACAACAGAAGGAATTCACAGCACTTTGACCATTACACACAAAACCAATTCCTTCTGATGATTCTTTAGATTATAACAGTATACTACTGCGACGTCAGACTTTGTCCTTTCGAAGTTGTAATACGTATACCATGTATATCCAAGGCCTCCATGTTTGAAAGCTAAAAGAAAATTGCTAGATTGCTAGACGACGGTGGACACAAATGGAGACACGTGCAAAACTCTAAGCACAGTCTGCACAGCAGCAGCTCATGTGGACCAAACTGTAGGTCGTTTTTTTAATTGCTTGAACACAGTTTTCAAAACTCTACATGACTTATCCCATGACTTTAACCGCAACCTGCACAACACTGTGAACGTACAGCACTTTGTTGAAATGCTAACACTGTTAACCACACATTCAGAACAGTACAGATTTCAGATTTCTGGTGCATTTCCAACCCGTTCTCACTACGAACTCGTAAAATACGGACGTTTGAACAGTGGCTGTCAGTAAAAACTGCCCTTTAGTGTGTTTGTAGAACGTACCGGGGAGAGCAGCAGCTACATGGCGTTTAGCGAGTAGTATGCAAGGGGGAAAATTCCACGTAGGGATGTGATATGATGCTAAAGGAGACTTTTAGCATCAATAACAACGACAAAAGGCACCTGACCAAGCGTCCGTATTTTACCAGATGGGAGTGAGAATGTGTTGGTATTTCAAACACTGCTGATTACAACAGTTTCTTGTTTTGGACTTGTTAGTGAACACATACTGTATATACAGTATATAGGGAAAGCTCATAAAGCGTTACACATTGTACCGTTAGAGAGAAACAGTGAACAGGTAAAAGAGCAAAGATACCAATATGTCCAGGTGATATGTCTGAGGTTACAGCCATAAAAACTGTCTTTACTACAGAAAAACTGCACACTTACTGTTTTTCACGAATTCTTGGAGGTGTAAGCAATGGGAACTCCGTTTGTATTTAAGTGTAATTATTTTTATGTTTTTTTATTGATATTTTTCTCAATGTTGGTTCATCTATCAACCACTTATTAGTTCTGATATATACTATCTGTCCTTCCACTTTCGGGATTGCTCCGGTGCCACCAGAAATTCCACCAGATGTCACTCTTTTCAGCCGGATGTCCGTCTCCTTCCTCTGTCTCTGTGTCGGCGTTCTAACCTCCGGCTGATTTGTGAGGACTCTGGTTAACTGCTTCTCAGATCTCTGCAGGGTAAATCCAGACAGCTAGCTAGACTATCTGTCCAATCTCAGTTTTCTGTTGCACGACTAAAAAAACCTTTGAACGTACACACGTTCCACCAAAATAAGTTCCTTTCCGAGGCTATTTAGCAGAGGCACCGTGGCTCCGTCCGGCGCTTAGCACCACCCAAGACGATTGTGATTGGTTTAAAGAAATGCCAATAAACCAGAGCACGTTTTTCTCCCATCCCAGAATGCTGTGTGGACTAGCCAGACCCTCCTTAGCAGCGATGTGGAGGAAGGTCTGGCTATGCGAGACTAGTCCTGATATAACATAAGATAGCCAAACTAGTTGTGTTGTTAACGTCTGAGTGTCGGCATACTCGGCTGTGTTCTGACTCTGTAGGATCCAAAGTGAGCCGGCTCTAGCCCATATGTGCCAGATATGCCAATTTGGCTCGGTGTTCACACTTATTTGACCGGAGAATACGCTCCGGTTAGCGGCAGGAGGGAAAGCTTTGGGTCAGCGAAGATCAAAAAGTAAACATGAGAACAAAGATGGCTACTGATCATGTGTGTGCCCTCTTGTCTCGTTTCAGCGTCTACGGCTGCCCGCTGGCCAAGAAGAGGAAGGCTCTGGAAAAACAACCACTGGAGCCGGCTGCCAAGAGGAGGCCCTTCCTCACCTCCTGCACGGGGGAGGAGGAGGAGGACGCCGGCGCCTACACCATCTATGACAACGAAGCCATGGAGGAAGGGAAGGAGCAAGGGGAGGTAGTGGAGGAGGATGAGGAGGAGGAGAGAGAAGGAGACGAAGACGGCGATGTGGACGACGAGTTCTCGGAGGACAACGAGGAGCAGGGAGAGGAGGAAGAGGAGGAGGAGGAGGAAGAAGAAGAGGATGTAGAGGTGGAGAGGGCAGATACGACAATGGGAGGAAGGCAGGCGGAGGAGGAAGAGGAGGATGAGGAGGAGGGGATGTATGAGGAGGAGGACGAAGTGGAAGATGGGGATGATGAGGAGGAGCAGGATGATGAGGGAGAGGAAGATGAGGACGAGGAAGAGGAGGAGCAGAATCGTCAGCGTGGTGAGTTTCCTGTTTTCTTTATTTGGCTGCATGTTCATGTCATTTACATCGTTGTTTGTCATTATTTATCATTATGGGGTAAACTGGGGTAAACTATCCCACCCTTTCATAGATTTTTTGTGCAAAAGTGAATGTTTTTGCAGACACATTTTTGATGAACAATCGCAGTCAGCGCTAACCTAAATAAATGACGTTTCCTGTGACTCCTTCACAATAAAAGCCACCTCGTATTTTATCGGTTTGTCTCGATTCCTCTGAGTACCTTGTGCATAGGTATTTGATTTCAATTTAGCATGGGAATGGCGGACTCCACCACTAACGATTAAAATAAATGAAGAGGTTAATACAAAATGTAAATACATTTTAATGGCTGTTGCTGACAAAGTGACAACAATAAATAAATTTGATTTGATTGATTATGGCAGTTTTGTTGATTCTACTAAATTCTTCCAGTTTTAAATTGAAATCATACAAATACAATTACATATTAATGTAATTAATGTATATGTTGCCTTGTCTGTTGATGTGGTAAAACATTATTAAAAATGTACATTACAATGAAATTTAATCTTGAGACAGTCTTGGCATGTCCATAAAATAAGTTAAGTTGGTTAAGACTCTAGATTTAGTAGCCTGGGAAAACTCTGACGAACTTCCGGCAAATTTGAGATTTGCCGTGCAAGTCCGTCTGGCCAAGAGTCCATTCAAGCCCATTTCCAATTTCTCCAAATCGAGGCACCAATCACAACCGTCGAGGCGGCTTTACATGATGACGATAGCGCAGCTACGTCACCCGGATCGTTGGTCTGATTGGTTGAATGGTTACTCAGTTACTACTGAGAGTAGGTGGTCAACCAGGCTATAGATTTATTGTATTTCAGGGCAAACTATTGTACGATCAGACCCAGACTACAGCGCACCCATAACTGAGTTTGCAAAGTATATGAATTTGTTTCAGAGGAAAAACTTTCTGGTTTTGAACCTGCCGGCCGGCCCGGGAGTTTGCGTGATCTCCCTACGTGGGTTTCCTCACAATGCTTCGGTTTCTTCCTGGAAATATGAAAATATGACTGTCTACGTTTCTGACCGAGCCGGCCCGCTGTAACTGTAGATGGAGGCCTGGTGGGGTGTAGTCTGGCATGTCCAGACCCTCTTCCACGGCTCTGTGGAGGAGGGTCTGGACATGCCAGACTACACCCCACCAGGTTGTTGCTGCTGTGTGGACTAGTCCATGACTAGTCCACACAGCATTCCTGGATGGGAGGAAAACCTGCTCTGGTTTATTGGCATTTCTTTAAACCAATCAGAATCGTCTTGGGCGGGGCTAAGCTCCGGACGGAGCCACGGTGCCTCTGCTAAATAGTCTCAGTTCTGGTGGAACATCTGTACGTTCAGAAGTAGTTTTAGTCGTGCAACAGAAAACTCCAATTGGACAGATAGTCTAGCTAGCTGTCTGGATTTACTCTTAGCTGGCGACTCTAACCCATCGTAGGTATGAATAGTCTGTCTTAATGTGTCAGCCCAACCTGATCTCACATTCTGTGAGACCAGGCTGGTCTGCTGGCCTGTGACAAACCTGTTCAGGGAGTATCCCTGTCGGCATCCAGCTGGTCTTTGCCGCAGTTCACAAAACATCTGTGGCTTTATAATTGTTACTCACACAGCCACAAGAGGTCCCTTTTCAAGAAAACACAAGCTTTGGCCATAGGTTGGGCTTTTGAGCAACTGTCTGATGATGTTTTTTTTTGGGAGGACAGTCTCTGAGTCTTGTGCGTTAGATGCTAAATATCTTGGGACAACTGCAGCTCGATCTGCAAGAAATAACGTTCAAACAGAGTCAACGTGGAACTTTTCCAAAAGGTGAATAGACGTATGAAATACGAAACGCTGTAACTTTAACAGATAGATGAATCCTGCAATGTTTTTGCATTGTGTTTTGGATCTGCAGTGGGAGAGGAGGAAGTGATGAGAGCTGCCGAGCTGAATCTGTTATGGACCAGATGCTCGGCGCTCTCCCTCCCGCCACATTTCTCTCGATTTTCCCCCCCAACACCCCCCGTGTCCTCAATCGCTTCTGACAGCGCTTCACGAATAATCAGGAGAGAAGCTCTGCTGAGTTATTAACTCCCACCCTCCCCACCCGTCCCCGTTTGCCTCCTCGTCTCGGCGGACGTGTCACATGCGCCTGCCTCGGCTTCTCCTCCTGAGAATATTTATGGCTCCCGAATCGGAGCACCTCGCACACCTCCCTTTTCAATTTCTCTGCTCTCATTCGCCGTCTATGTCCCCAGAATCAACAGAGAGGCTTAGCTGAGAGAGCAGCTCTCCTCTCTACAGCTCTGGGTTGTATGTTTTTTGCAAGCAAACAGTGGAACATAATTGGGAGGGATCCTGCTAATGTATTCAGGAATATATGAGAAGAAACTGGGTTTATCGGAGGCTGCAGGATTCTTATTCTGTAAATGAACAGATAGTTATCTACAAAATGAATCAATTTTCTCTTCTATTTTTGTCCAGTTACCTACTGTTTATGGTGTTTATGATGCAAAATACTGAGCCAAACTCTGCTGATAACTGGCAGTGATGTAAGCTGGTTTTTGTGTTTAGATGTAAACGCCTGATAGGTTTTTTTTCTTTCTTTTCTTGCCTGACATTAGAAAATCACTACAAACCCAGTTTACAATCGAAGCTCATTCCAATTCACAAGGACGACAACAACAATAATAGCTGCACCATCAGCGCCGGTAACGGCACCGGAGAGGATTACGAGAACTACGACGAGCTGGTCGCCAAGTCGCTGCTCAACCTGGGCAAGATCGCAGAGGACGCAGCCTACCAGGCCATGACCGAGTCAGAGATGAACAGCAACTCCTCCAACAGCGCCGGGGAGGACGAAGACGACGACGAGTATAGTAATCACGGCGACCGGAAGGGCGAACTGAGCGTGGACCTGGACAGCGACGTAGTCAGGGAGACGGTAGATTCCCTGAAGCTCCTGGCGCAGGGACACGGCGCCATGCTGCCCGAGGACGGCTACCCAGACTGCGCCATGGCGAACAACATCGGCCATGCCAACGGGAGGCCCGGGGCGGGGGTTAGGGTTCAGGCGGAGGAGAGCGAGGAGGAGGTGTGTCTCAGCAGTCTGGAGTGCCTGAGGAACCAATGCTTCGATCTGGCTCGGAAACTGAGCGAGACGCAGTCGTGTGATCGCCCCGCCCTCCACGCTCTCCACCACCAACTCCAGATCCCGACAGACCATCAGGCGATGCATCACATGAACAAGTATGTCATCTCTAAAGAGTCTTTTGATCATGTTGTTGTTTATTCCACGTATTCGTATTTCCGTCCACCTTTTTTGTTATATGAAAGGCTCTGCAGGTAGATAAGAGCTTTATTTATGCTAGTGGTAATATTAGCATAATTACCATCGACATTTGTGCTTTGACTCGATGGGTTGGCTTTGAAGGGAGTTGAAGGGGAGCTGAGGCAGAGACACGAGCCAAAGAGGCTGTGTGAGATGAAAGGGACAGGCGCATGTAATCAACAGGATGTTAGTTATTGTACGACCCTTTATCAGCACGGTCAACAGCTGTGACTCACAGCTCACCGAGGCAATTAAACCACTTTAAAAACATTACAGCCTGGAAAGAGTAATCTTACAAAAAAAAAGATATTCCTTTTGACTCCAGAACTTGCCTGAGAATGATCAGGTTTCCAGTATTTGTCTGTATAGAGGGGACAATTGAGCGGGTAGATTGGCCGGAGAATCGGCGCAGCGGCGGCGGTATTACGTTCACTTTATCGCACCGTTGTGACGAAAAGAGAGCTGAGCCAGAAGGCAAAGCTCGCGATCTACCGGTCAGTATTCGTTTCTACCCTCACCTGTGGTCATGAAGGCTGGAGGTCATGACCGAAAGAACGAGATCCAGGGTACAAGCGATCGGCAGAGAAGGCATTTGGACTGATCAGTCTCCCCGAATTGTTCAAAACATGCCAGAGAACACACAGAGGAGACGAGACGTAGTACGTCTCCATAACAGCAGGCGGCGCTAATCTGTATTGTCGGCCAAACATGAAAACCGGCAGCTGATTGGACGAACGCGTCACGTGACGTCTGGCTTCTCCGGAAATTCAAAGCCAATCAGAGTCAAGCAGCTTAGCTCCTTGAATATTAATGAGAACTGCTGTCTTCCATCAAGCTGAGTCTTCCTGCAGGCTTTTCTATACCATGCTAGAATGGCTTGAATCAAGGTAACCAAGGTTACAGAGTCCATGGTAGAACTTCACACATTACCACAAAGTGGTAAAATACATGTGGCAAAAATGTATATTAGCGAGTGGAACAGACTCTTCACACGGTGTCTGGTTTCCTGGACAAACTATTATTCCTTCAGCTCTGAGAACAGATTTGAAAATGTTCTAACTTGCCAGACAACATCATCTTAGCAGCCACAGTAATCCAGTGTTTTGTGCGGTTCAGGTACGACAGCTGCCAGCAGAGTGCACAGGAGGAGCACAGGTCTCTGGAACGCAGCTACTCGGACATGGTGAACCTGATGAAGCTGGAGGAGCAGCTGAGCCCTGGGTCCAGAGGTTATCCAACAAGCTGCAGCCAGGAGGGAGACGAAGACACCACGTCGGTGGCCTCCGACCGCTCGGACGAGACCTTCGACATGGCCAAGGGAAACCTGTCGCTGCTGGAGAAGGCCATCGCCCTGGAATCAGAGCGGGCAAAGGTCATGAGGGACCGTATGGCCTCGGAGCACTCGTTGCCCCGCCGCGATCACCACCATCATCGAGGTCACGGTGAGCATACCTCGAGGCTGAGCTGCGCCGGCGAGGAGCGCAAGTCCAGGATGCACCATGACGGGTTAAAGAGGGCGTACTACCCTAAAGGTAGGCAGCCAAAACCCACACACTGACCCTCACTGTGTCATCATTGATTTGCGTTCAGCAAAAGTTGGATCTCCGTGTTTGCTCATTACGGACATTGCTGGAAAATCTTAGTATATAACATATCGTGTTATCGACATATCTGCACACATTTTTAGAGTATAAGTTCTTCTATTGCATTGGAGTATGGGGAAGTGCCTGCAAAACATATATTAATCCTATTTTAATTTTTTCAGAAAAGAGCTATTAGAGTTACCAGTGGAAGTGGATACAGAGATCCAACTAATCATTTATTCATACAACTAAAAACACTGAAATTTAATGAATTAGTAGAGGATAAAAACCATGTATAAAGCTCATCTGGAATGTTTGCCTAATAATTTGCAAAAAACAGATTCGCCAAGAGGAAAAGTATATATGGAGTGGTGATGCCGCAGTGGTTAGAACACGTGCCTTTGGTGTGGGAGACCTGGGTTCAATTCCCACCATGATCCATCAACCAATGTGTCCCTGAGCAAGACACTTAACCCCTAGTTGCTCCAGAGTCTGCTTATATGAACTAAAAGGTACTGAGGTTTTTACAAAACCTAGGCTCCAATCGGCTTTAAAGGAAAAATGTGTCACAATCAAAGGAGTCAGTTTGTGGAACAGTCTTGATTGTAAAATTAAAACTTTTGAGCCCTTTTATATGTTTAAGAAGTCTGTTAAATTATCAATGTTGCAGAAATATAATACTGCGGAGTAGCAGATCAACTTTATTGATGTATTTTGTGTTTTGAAGAAGTCCTAGAAAAAGAGACGGCTGCATGAGACAAATTAACTGGAACTGTAAATGATTTTGTGTTGATCAGGGGCAGATATTATTATAAGTTTTTACTTCTTTCTGCTCCTTTTCATTCATGTTAAATGCTGTTGTTGCATTTTTTAAAATGAATGAAATAAAAAATAAACTGAAACAGTTCTAATATTTGCTGCTGTTTTGAACTATCTATCTCATAATCTTACACAATGCGTTGTGTTCAATAATTTCTTGAATTGGCATTTGACGTGTTTTGTGACCAATGCATTTATTTTGTAACCAAACTACTGCATTGTGGCTGGACTTTTCCTAAGACAGTCTTGGATCCTTCAAAGGACACGGCACAGGAAGGTGCGGACAAGTGGCGGCCTTAAGCGTCTAAATGTTCATCCATGTGGTCCTACATTCAGAAATTTTACATCTGAGAAAGAGGAACTGTTGTCTGGCAGGTTTTTTTTGTTCATGCCAGGACTATTTTTACTACGATAGTGCAGTCAGTCAATGTGTAGCTCTACACAAAGAATCAGTGTCATAGCACCTGAACTAAATAATCTCATAATAGTTTGAAAAGAAATGTTCTGCAGTAAAAGTAAGAAATACATGAGCTATGAAAGTGTACAAACAGTATTCTTGCAAACTGTATTTGAACTGTGTTCACAAAGTCATCCTCTCAACATGTTTCCTCTCCAGATTCTACCAATTTCACATCCCCTCTTTGCATCATATATTTGACTTTTTTTTTTGCTTTTACTCCAAAAATCTGACCCCAGGTCAGCAAGGAGGAAGTTTATCTTCTCTGCCTGACATATTGTAATCGTCGGCACTGCTGCAGCCGGAGGCTATTAGAGTTGTAGCAGGAAAAAAAAACCACACAACTGTAACTGATTTGAACATTTCTGTGCACATTGGATGAGTTCTCTGACCCCTTGGCCCTTAAAACCTGTTAAAATCACATTGTGTTATTTTCGGAAAATGTTGTACATGGCCGCTGTTGAGATAATTGGCGCTGTTTTTATGCATTCAGGACCAACACACTTATTTTCCCGCAGATGCACGTTTTTTCCTCTGACAGCAGCTTATGTTGTTAAAATAGGCCGGTGTGGGAACATCAGACGGCCGGCTTGTCAGGCATGAGTAATGGCAATCTGCACGGCATGTTAAGAGAGCAAATCCATCTGTGGGACGCTATCTGCGGCCTATTTCTTTAAATCCACTCAAATACAACCCCACTGCCGCTGGGAGGGAGTCGGTTATCAGCCACACAGCAGACTCAGATTGGCTTCAGACTGCTTCATTAGCACAGAGGATGTTTTTGTTGTCCCAAAGGAAGTTTTTATTAGTCCACAGGAAAGCATTTGTTACCATCACTACTAAACTCGGGCCAATTCCAGACACGAGTGCTGCTATTTTCAACGCAATCAACCCCCAATATGCACCCTTAAAACTTTAGCCTGCCATCTTGTTTCACTTCATTCATTCAGCCTGACGTTGTGTTCATGTTCGCCGATTTCTTGTTGGTATTTCGTTCATTTTTGTAGCTGTAGCTACATAGGGCTTATCACGATCTCCTCTAGCTGATAGGTGGGCCAATGCATTTTTTGTCTCAGTGCATGTAATTAGGTTGTTTTTTTGTCTTTTGTTGGCTCACTTTTACTCACAACATGCTAACCGACAACATAGGATTCCATTCACTACGCTAAGCTAACTAGCAGCGGCGCTGCCGGTGTTGCACCGGACTAAAACAATGCATGCACAAAAAATGTGTTGGCCCACCTATCTACAGCTAGAGGAGACCCCACCTATCTACAGCTAGAGGAGACCCCACCTATCTACAGCTAGAGGAGACCCCACCTATCTACAGCTAGAGGAGACGCCACCTATCTACATCTAGAGGAGACCCCACCTATCTACAGCTAGAGGAGACCCCACCTATCTACAGCTAGAGGAGACCCCACCTATCTACAGCTAGAGGAGACCCCACCTATCTACAGCTAGAGGAGACCCCACCTACCTACAGCTAGAGGAGACCCCACCTATCTACAGCTAGAGGAGACCCCACCTACCTACAGCTAGAGGAGACCCCACCTATCTACAGCTAGAGGAGACCCCACCTATCTACAGCTAGAGGAGACCCCACCTATCTACAGCTAGAGGAGACCCCACCTATCTACAGCTAGAGGAGACCCCACCTATCTACAGCTAGGGGAGACCCCACCTATCTACAGCTAGAGGAGACCCCACCTATCTACAGCTAGGGGAGACCGTGATAAGCCCTATTTCAACAAACGGTGGCGTATCCCTTTAAGAGTTGTCATTTCAACGAACTTGTACAACTTGGTCAATCTCACCTGTGCTTGTTGCCATTTTTCTGTAGGAAGGTGAGGTACCCATTTTTAACAGCCATCAGTGGGTACATCATCAGACCTATTCAACCCTCTAAACAAATCTGAGATGTCGGCTGCAATTCAGAGTTCTAGCACCAGGCTACTAGCCGAATATGGCACCCATATATCATCCAGAAGCAGTTCACATTTGGTCCTTTAATGGCAGAAAACAGCCAACTGATGCTGCACGCTGCCAATTACCTGTTGACTCAAAACGTATCTCTGTCCTGTCCAGACTCTTCCAGGGGTGAGAAGAAGGAGAGCAAGTGTCCGACGCCGGGCTGTGACGGGACCGGCCATGTTACGGGTCTGTACCCTCACCACCGCAGCCTGTCCGGGTGTCCTCACAAAGACCGAGTCCCGCCTGAGAGTAGGTCCCACTGCCTGGATGTTACGCTGCACTAAAAACATCCTCCTTGCAAAAAACTCAAAATAATAAGTCTGACAAGTCATTTCAGCTAGTTTAGTATCTTACTCTGATGTTGTGGGTTGTGGTTTTAGTTGGACATTCATTTCTCAGAGGTGGAGGAAGAAATCATCTTATTGGCTAAATTAAACGTTAGCTTAAAACTTTCACTGTGATCTAATGCAAAAGTTGGCAAAATACCAAAATGAAAGTCAAAGAAAGGAACTTTGGTGATATAAAAACAATTAGAAACGTATAAATAGTCATGTATGGCTAGCTAACGTTAATATCATGCTACTATGTTGAACTTCAGGGGTTAGCTAGGCTAGTTAGCTGACTTTTGTCAGTTCGTTAGTAGTGCTAAAATAGTTTCTTCCTCTTCCATTTGTCAAAGGTCAAATCAGGTCATAATTACAAGCAGCTGATGCTTTTAACCTTTTAGTTTCCTAGTTATAAATCAGAGTTGGAAACATTGGGTATTTCTAGCTACGATATTCCACATTTACTGAAAACACGCCACAGAAATGTCACCAAATCAGTGGCAAAATGCTGCCACTGCTGGCAGTTCAACCCGTTCTCACTCTGAACTCGTAAAATACGGACGTTTGGACGGCGCCTGTCAGCGTCTGAAGCGACGAAAAAACGCCCTTCAGCGTGTTTGTAGAACGTACCGGGAAGAGCAGCAGCTACACGGGGTCTGAAGATGACGTAACACTAAGAGAGACTACGGTAGCGAGTAGTATGAAAGGCCGAGATTCCGCGTAGGGAGGTTGGTTGGGGGGGTGGATGGGTCAAACAACACAGGACTTTTACCCAGGAGACCGGGGATCGTCTCCCGCATGGCGCCTGTCCTAAAGTCACTTTCTTCTTTAACCGTCCCGTTTAGATAAAGCGCGTTATATGACGCTAAAGGAGACTTTTAGCGTCAATAACAGCGACAAAGGCACCTGACCAAGCGTCCGTATTTTACAAGATGAGAGTGAGAATCTGTTGAGAATCAAAATAAAAACTAATAAAAATTCTAATTCATTTAATTTAGTCAATAAAAAAGGAGTTAAACACAAATAATAACAATGAAAGTAGCTAGTTTAGGCTGTTTATGTGGCGTGATTACAATGCTAGCGAAGGGGGGTTACCACTTTATGTTGGAATAATAATAATAATAATAATAAATTGAATTTATATAGCGCTTTTCATAGACTCAAAGTCGCTTTACAGGGAAGAATTACAAGTAAGGAAAATACAGCATAACATGAGGAAAGGGGAATAATGCTCCAAAGACAGAAAAACTTCATGTTTTTGCCTGAACATGTAATCATGTTACATGGGGAAATTGCAGTTATTTAGCTCCATCTCCGGATGTTTACCTTGACCAGATGAAGGAGGTTATTTTTGCCTCTGAGAAATGTTCGTAGATTTGAAACCATAACCTTTTTAGCATTAAAACAAATTAGAAGAAGTAACTTGAAACATGTATACAGAACAAGTGAATTCCCGTATCATGGCTGCTATAAATTTCAAACATTTTACCCACTTTCATGATCCAAAAATTAACTTAATTTAACTTACGTTTTACTCTTTAATCTAAATTTCCATTGGACACATTAGAATTAGATTTAAAGGAGTTAACATTGATGTCAAATGACTTGTTAGATGGATTGTGTAGCAGTGAAAGTTGGACAATGATGGGGCATGTTCGCTCTCCACCATCATGCATCCGTCCTGCATGACTCTGCATTTGTGTTTTGTTGTGTTTTACAGATATTTAATGTTGACTTGGTAAATGCTACAAGCCAACCCAGTCTCACGGCAGTTCGTGAAATGGTCACGTAATTTAATCGATTCGTGTACACGGATGGACACGTTTATCTTGTTTTTTTTTCGTAGTGGTCAGCAAGTTTTTTAAACTAATGTATTAAGAGCGACTACGGTAGCGAGTAGTATGAAAGGCTGAAAATCCACGTAAGGAAGTTGGTTGGGGGGGGGGTGGATGGGTCAAAAAACATGTGATTTTCACCCAGGAGACCGGGGATTGTGTCCCACGTGTCATGTTTCTTTTCCCCGTTCTTCTTTTCCTAAACCCAACCGTCCCATTGTTGTCCCGCGTCCCCCAGAGACCGGGGATCGTGTCCTATGTGTCACGTTTCCTTTCCTCGTTCTTCTTTTCCTAAACCTAACCATCCCGTTGTTGTCCCGCGTCCCCCAGAGACCGGGGATCGTGTCCTATGTGTCACGTTTCCTTTCCTCGTTCTTCTTTTCCTAAACCTAACCATCCCGTTGTTGTCCCGCGTCCCCCAGAGACCGGGGATCGTGTCCCACGTGTCACGTTTCCTTTCCTCGTTCTTCTTTTCCTAAACCCAACCGTCCCGTTGTTGTTCCGCGTCCCCCAGAGACCGGGGATCGTGTCCCGCATGTCACGTTTCCTTTACCCGTTCTTCTTTTCCTAAACCTAACCATCCCGTTGTTGTCCCGCGTCCCCCAGAGACCGGGGATCGTGTCCCACGTGTCACGTTTCCTTTCCTCGTTGTTTTCCTAAACCCAACCGTCCCGTTGTTGTTCCGCGTCCCCCAGAGACCGGGGATCGTGTCCTACGTGTCACGTTTCCTTTCCTCGTTCTTCTTTTCCTAAACCCAACCGTCCCGTTGTTGTTCCGCGTCCCCCAGAGACCGGGGATCGTGTCCCGCATGTCACGTTTCCTTTACCCGTTCTTCTTTTCCTAAACCTAACCATCCCGTTGTTGTCCCGCGTCCCCCAGAGACCGGGGATCGTGTCCCACGTGTCACGTTTCCTTTCCTCGTTGTTTTCCTAAACCCAACCGTCCCGTTGTTGTTCCGCGTCCCCCAGAGACCGGGGATCGTGTCCCACATGTCACGTTTCTTTTCCCGTTCTTCTTTTCCTAAACCCAACCATCCCGTTGTTGTCCCGCGTCCCCCGGAGACCGGGGATCGTGTCCCACGTGTCACGTTTCCTTTTCCCGTTCTTCTTTTCCTAAACCCAACCGTCCCGTTGTTGTCCCGCGTCCCCCAGAGACCGGGGATCGTGTCCTGCGTGTCACGTTTCCTTTCCCCGTTCTTCTTTTCCTAAACCCAACCATCCCGTTGTTGTCCCGCGTCCCCCAGAGACCGGGGATCGTGTCCTACGTGTCACGTTTCCTTTCCTCGTTCTTCTTTTCCTAAACCCAACCGTCCCGTTGTTGTCCCGCGTCCCCCAGAGACCGGGGATCGTGTCCCGCATGTCACGTTTCCTTTACCCGTTCTTCTTTTCCTAAACCTAACCATCCCGTTGTTGTCCCGCGTCCCCCAGAGACCGGGGATCGTGTCCTGCGTGTCACGTTTCCTTTCCCCGTTCTTCTTTTCCTAAACCCAACCATCCCGTTGTTGTCCCGCGTCCCCCAGAGACCGGGGATCGTGTCCCACGTGTCACGTTTCTTTTCCCGTTCTTCTTTTCCTAAACCCAACCGTCCCATTGTTGTCCCGCGTCCCCCAGAGACCGAGGATCGTGTCCCACATGTCACGTTTCTTTTCCCGTTCTTCTTTTCCTAAACCCAACCGTCCCATTGTTGTCCCGCGTCCCCCAGAGACCGGGGATCGTGTCCCACATGTCACGTTTCTTTTCCCGTTCTTCTTTTCCTAAACCCAACCGTCCCATTGTTGTCCCGCGTCCCCCAGAGACCGAGGATCGTGTCCCACATGTCACGTTTCTTTTCCCGTTCTTCTTTTCCTAAACCCAACCGTCCCGTTGTTGTCCCGCGTCCCCCAGAGACCGGACATCGTGTCCCACGTGTCACGTTTCCTTTCCCCGTTCTTCTTTTCCTAAACCCAACCATCCCGTTGTTGTTCCACGTCCCCCAGAGACCGAGGATCGTGTCCCACATGTCGCGTTTCCTTTCTCTCGTCCAATTGTTGTCCCGCGTCCCCCGTGTCACGTTTCCTTTCCCCGTTCTTCTTTTCCTTAACCCAACAGTCCCGTTGTTGTCCCACATGTCACGTTTCCTTTACCCGTTCTTCTTTTCCTAAACCTAATAGTAGGGATAGTTAGGTTTCTTTCCTAAACCTAACTATCCCGTTGTTGTCCCCCGGAGACCGGCGATCGTGTTCCACGTGTCACGTTTCCTTTCCCCGTTCTTCTTTTCCTAAACCCAACCATCCCGTTGTTGTCCTGCGTCCCCCAGAGACCGGCGATCGTGTTCCACGTGTCACGTTTCCTTTCCCCGTTCTTCTTTTCCCAAACCCAACCCGAAAGTCTTCCGTGGGCCCATCACGGAATATTCGCCGATCGTGTTCATTTCACGCCCGACTGACAGAAAGAATCGTGCTGTGATCACGAAGACATGCTTCCCATTAGTTTAAAAAAATGTGCTGACGATCACGAAAAAAACAAGATAAAACGTGTCCGTGTACACCAATCGATAGATAAAAAAATGACGTGACCATTTCACGACCTGCCGCGAGACTGGGTTGTACAAGCGGAGCTGAGGATGTATTGCCCATTTGTTATGAATCAGAATTTAAATCAGCACGTGTGACAAAACAAGTCAGATTTCTGGTGGTTTTAACATCTGTTTAATTGTTAGATTTGGAGTGAACATTTCATTGTTTCTGCACAAATATGGTCTTAAAAGTTCGCCGTCTTATGTGGCACAATTGAGTTTTTTGTTCTGTTTTTTTGCTTTAGTTTTTGTGTCCTCCTTTACTTTCTATTCTTCCTCCTCATCACACCTGCCTGATGTCTGGTTTTGGTATCTGTGTTGCTGATGTTACGTGAGCAGCATGAAGAATCAGTTTGATCCACCTGCTGGCTGCAAAGAAAAATCATAAAAAAGCGACCTGCATGAGAATCACGCACACTGAACTCACAGGTAATTTGGGACATTAGATTAGATACAACTTGGGCTTACACCTACAGCATGTAATAATATTAGGAACAACAGAGTGGAATTCAGATTATGAAAACAAAAATAGCAACTGTGTCGATAACTGAAAAAACATCCAAGTTATGTTTATTTTTCCGTCTTTCAGTTCCATTTTTAGCAATTACTCCATTTTAGCAAAGACTTGTTAAGTAAAGTGAATTTCTGACCCAAGAAACGATAGATATGGAACTACCCCAGTGTGGGATCATTGAAGTCTATCTTATCTTATAACTTAGTATTATTACCATTTCATTTCATTTTTGCCGATTGTTAGGGCATAATCGGGAGGGCGGGCACTGCCGGCAGTCGGACTCAAATGACCCATCTGATTGGTGGAGTGCTAAGCCGGAAACAAGGAGAAACATTGACTTTGTCAATTCACTTTCTAGTTTGCTCTCGTGATAATTACTACAACCACGGGAGGTCGTGCGTAACAAGAAACTTAACTTTTCGGTCGTTATGAGTTCCTTGCACAATCGACCCATACGGTCGTTTTTCTGGGTGAGGATGGGCTGACACGTCAGTATATGCATAATACACTGTAGATGCATACATAACATATGGACAGAATTCATTTGGAAGTACGTAAACTTTTGGTTTAAGACAATATTAAAGGGTAACTACCGTTTTTTTTTTTTTCAACCTGGACCCTATTTCCCTCTGTTTTTGTGTCTAAGTGACTGATGGGAACAACAATCTTTGACATTGGTCCAGTATTAAGCAAGATCGCTGCAGTTGGCAGCGGAGAAACAAGCTTTATGTTGTTATACGATTTAAGCTAATAGGGCGATTGATCAAAAGACCCTATGAAAAAACGAGGAAGGGATAGAGAGACCCTGCCCGGAGGAAGCCCGGGGCCCCCGTCTGGAGCCAGGCCCAGAGGGAGGGCTCGTCAGCGAGCGTCTGGTGGCCGGGTTTGCCACGGAGCCCGGCCGGGCACAGCCCGAAAAAGCTACGTGGCACCTATCTCTCCAGCCCATGGGCCCACCACCTGTGGGAGGAACCGCTGGGGTCGGGTGCGCCACACGGGTGGCGGTGAAGGTCAGGGGCCTCGACGGACCAGACCCGGGCAGCAGAGGCTGGCTCTGGGGACATGGAATGTCACCTCGCTGTGGGGGAAGGAGCCGGAACTTGTGCGTGAGGTGGAGCGCTACCAGTTGGATCTGGTGGGGCTTACCTCTACGCATAGTCTCGGTTCTGGAACCGTACTCCTGGAGAGGGGTTGGACTCTTTTCAGGGTGTGAGGCGCCAGGCGGGTGTGGGGATACTCACAAGTCCCCGGCTGAGCGCCGCAACGTTGGAGTTTACCCCGGTGGACGAGAGGGTCGCCTCCCTACGCCTGCGGGTTGTTGGGGGGAAAACTCTGACTGTTGTTTGTGCATATGCACCAAACAAGAGTTCAGAGTATTCGGCCTTCTTGGAGACCTTGAATGGAGTCCTGTATGGGGCTCCGGAGGGGGACTCCATAGTTCTGCTGGGGGACTTCAACGCACATGTGGGAAATGACGGAGATACATGGAGAGGCGTGATTGGGAGGAACGGCCTCCCTGATCTAAACCAGAGTGGTTGTCTGTTATTGGACTTCTGTGCTAGTCATGGATTGTCTATAACAAACACCATGTTCGAACATAGGGATGCTCATAAGTGTACTTGGTACCAGAGCACCCTAGGCCGAAGGTCAATGATCGATTTTATAATCGTTTCATCTGATTTGAGGCCGTATGTTTTGGACACTCGGGTGAAGAGAGGGGCGGAGCTGTCAACTGATCACCATCTGGTGGTGAGTTGGGTCAGGGGGTGGGGGAAGACTCTGGACAGACCTGGTAAGCCCAAACGGGTGGTGCGGGTAAATTGGGAACGTCTGGAGGAAGCTCCTGTCCGACAGACCTTCAACTCACACCTCCGGCGGAGCTTTTCGTGCATCCCTGTGGAGGCTGGGGGCATTGAACCTGAGTGGACAATGTTCAAAGTTTCCATTGCTGAAGCTGCGGCAGGGAGCTGTGGTCTTAGGGTCTTAGGTGCCTCAAGGGGTGGTAACCCTCGAACACAGTGGTGGACACCGGTGGTCAGGGAAGCCGTCCGACTGAAGAAGGAGTCTTTCCGGGATATGTTATCCCAGAGGACTCCGGAGGCAGTTGCAAGGTACCGACGGGCCTGAAGGACTGCAGCCTCTGCCGTGAAAGAGGCAAAGCAGCGGGTGTGGGAGAAGTTCGGAGAAGACATGGAGAAGGACTTTCGGTCGGCACCAAGGCGCTTCTGGAAAACCGTCCGCCACCTCAGAAGGGGGAAGCGGGGAACCATCCAAGCTGTGTACAGTAAGGATGGGACGTTGTTGACCTCAACTGAGGAGGTAATAGGGCGGTGGAAGGAGCACTTTGAGGAACTCCTAAATCCAGCTGATGCGCAATCTTTGTTAGAGGCAGAGCTGGAGGATGATGGGGGATTGTCGTCAATTTCCCTGGTGGAGGTCACTGAGGTAGTCAAACAACTCCACAGTGGCAAAGCCCCAGGGATTGATGAGATTCGTCCAGAAATGTTGAAAGCTCTGGGTGTGGAGGGGCTGTCTTGGTTGACACGCCTACTCAACATTGCGTGGAAGTCTGGGACAGTGCCAAAGGAGTGGCAGACCGGGGTGGTGGTTCCCCTCTTCAAAAAGGGGGACCAGAGGGTGTGTACCAATTACAGGGGTATCACACTTCTCAGCCTCCCTGGTAAAGTCTACTCCAAAGTGCTGGAAAGGAGGGTTCGGCCAATAGTCGAACCTCAGGTTGAAGAGGAACAATGCGGATTCCGTCCGGGTCGTGGAACTACGGATCAGCTCTTTACTCTAGCAAGGAATCCTGGAGGGAGCCTGGGAGTATGCCCATCCAGTCTACATGTGTTTTGTGGATCTGGAGAAGGCATATGACCGGGTCCCCCGGGAGACTTTGTGGGAGGTGCTGCGGGAGTATGGGGTGAGGGGGTCCCTTCTCAGGGCCATCCAATCTCTGTATGACCAAAGCGAGAGCTGTGTCCGGGTTCTCGGCAGTAAGTCGGACACGTTCCAGGTGAGGGTTGGCCTCCGCCAGGGCTGCGCTTTGTCACCAATCCTGTTCGTAGTATTTATGGACAGGATATCGAGGCGTAGTCGTGGTAGGGAGGGGTTGCAGTTCGGTGGGCTCGGGATCTCATCGCTGCTCTTTGCAGATGATGTGGTCCTGATGGCATCATCGGCCTGTGACCTTCAGCACTCACTGGATCGTTTTGCAGCCGAGTGTGAAGCGGCTGGGATGAGGATCAGCACCTCTAAATCTGAGGCCATGGTTCTCAGCAGGAAACCGATGGACATTATGAAAGGATCCCTTCATATATATACCTTTTAAAACCTCTTTGAGAACTTTCTGTTTAACCAGAAACAGCTCTGAGGTCACTAGTGCTAAACCCACCAGACTCCATTTAAAAAAGCAATACTTTTAGCGTGTATACAGCCAACATATGGTCACATGTAAATCGGTAAACTGTGTGTTTATTTCAACCAAAACTAGAGTTGTGATGGTTGGAAAAGTGGAAAGACGACCCAAAACGGCTTTTCACAGTTTTATTTTGTTTCTGCCGACTTTGAATGAAGTGTGTTTTACGATGCTAAAATTACTGTTTATTTACATGGAGTCTGGTGTGTTTAGCGAACGCAATTTTGCAGATGTTTTTACGTTTAAAAAAAGGATCTAACTCTTTAACAGAAAGGTCGACCTCCTTAGAAATCCTTTCCATAATGTTGTCAGACACTTGGAATAATAATCTGAGCCTGTTAGCGGCAAAACGAGCACTTTTGTGAATGTAAACACAAGCTGGACAATCGTCTTATTAAATTCCATTGTAGGTTGTTTCGCCGCTGCCGACTGCAGCGATCTCGCTTAATACTGGACCAATGTCACAGACTGTTGTTCCCATCAGACACAAAAACATGGGAAAATAGGGTCCAGGTTGATGAAAAAAAAAAAACGGTAGCTACCCTTTAAGTTCTTCTGAAGCTAAATCATTATCCACCATACGTTTATCACCCCACACGCTGTTCCTTTCCCACCTGCAGAGTCATCAGTAGACTTTAACAGTGCATGACAAACTTTTGCTTCCAGTGTGTTCTCATCTCATGAAATTTCATGAAATGAGCATAGTGATCAAAATGCAAATGAGACTTGTGCTTTCCCAGCAGGAAAGGATTACACAGAGAAGACATGACTAAGAACAGAAAGAGACACTGTACCTAAAGTACAGTTTTCACTACTTAGGTGAACGGTTGTTGTACACCTAATCCTTTCACGTCGGAGTTTGTCATTACACTGAATCTTTGTCGCAGTGTTCATGCTCATTTTGTGAAGTTTAGTGGCCCGTTGTCGTGTCAGTCATGCAGCTGTAATCCAACGTGTCAGTCGTGCAGTTGTAATCTATGCATGCCTAACCGTCGCAGCTGAACGCCCGGTAACTCTCCTGTCTGCTCCTAACCCTCGCTGTCTTTCTCACCTTTTCCTGTCTGTCAAAGTCCTTGCCATGTATGAGAATGTTTTAAAGTGCCCCACTCCCGGCTGCTCTGGACGGGGTCATGTCAATAGCAACAGGAACTCGCACCGCAGGTGAGTGAGCGGCCTTCAGCCGGGCCGCTAACAGCTGAATAACACCACCGACGTGTGAATGTGGCACATTTACAGTGCAGTGTACTGTAAGTTTGTGTGTTGTTTGATGGAGGAGTTTAAGATCAGTGGCATTTCAGTGCTGACAATTGCATCTCCAGTGGCCAAATGTTATATTTGTTTCCCCAAATTTGGAGTCCCATATTGTAAAAAGTGAGATTTCCATGTCTTTTGTGTATATATATATATATATATATATATATATATATATATATATATATATATATATATATATATATATATATAATATGTATAAAGCTGGTTGAGGTGCTGGATAGATACAAATACTCACGCAATCGCAAGGTAATGTAAGTCAATGGAGGCCAAGCAGCGTTGATAAACACGCTAAAAAGCGAGTATGCGTCTTGATAACACGCCAAAAATGGCGTACGAATTGACGTGTCATACATACGCCACTTCATAAGATCAGTCTGGTTTATGAGAAAACTGTAAGCTGGTTGTCTTTTATGCGCTGAATGTTGACCATTAAATTACTTTTCAAAGCTGTTAAGTGTTTTTTTTTTACACAACTAAGAGCCAAGACATCAAGTCTCTGTTGATTTCATTGGATAGCGAAAGTTGTCATATCTTTATAATTATGGTGGCGTGCTCTTCCAGTTTTAAAATCAGGGGAGAAAACCATAGACAGTTAAAGAAATGGACCAACAGATCCCGTTGCTCTGGACGGAGACCAGTGAAGTCACTTTCCCGGTGATGGCTGAGCGTTCCTGCGCAGCCTCAAACTGAGCTTGATGACGTAGATGTGACGTGAGCAACGTGTCTGAACGTTGTAAGTCTTCTGGTAGCTGTGCCAAGAGAAATCTCAATCATTCCCAATCTATCAGAGACGGAGAGCGTAGGTATATGTAAGGAGATAACATAGGCACAGGCTAATTATTGATCACTAAAATGATAGTTAACATTAGTAATTAAACTAAACAGCTGATGTAAGTCCAAACTGCCTGCGAGCTTCTCCTGTACTGTACGGTAATTCCTCTACTATGAGACAGTAAGTCTCGTGGTTATGACCCAACCGTTAGCCTATTTTTATAAAAACGTCTGCTACGGAGCCATAACGTGAGGTACAAGGTAACGGAGCCTTTTATACATCGTCGTGTTTCTGTAGAAATAAACGACGGACAAATAAAGTCTTTAAACGCTTCAGATGTAAAGTTTTTGGCTGTCAAAGTGACGTCAAAATGAATGGAAGTCAATGGGATGCTAACGGCGGGTGATGGCTTGGTAGCATCAAAATTGCGCCATAGGAGCTACGCTCTGTGGAGGCGGGCTAACCCACTTGGAAAAAAATCCCTTTTTTTTTACCCACTAATGTTGCAGTTTTTGTCCCAAAATGAACTGCTGGATTTGCAGCGGTTTATCTCGACCATGATTCCAGAAATTGCCAATTTCTTTCTTGAAAGATTATCTCTGTTTCTATTACCTTCATGTAGAAAATGCTGGAACGTTCCCCGGTTTAGATGAATGTGGGAAAAGGGGCTTGGATTGAAATGTTTGAGCTGAAGGTGTGTCTGCGTCACAGCAGCAGTTCAGCTGTTTAATAACAAGCAGAGCATCTCACACACACACACACACACACACACACACACACACACACACACACACACACACACACACACACACACACACACACACACACACTTTTGGATTATGTAAAGTGATTAGGATTCACACTCGTTTTCTCGCACATACGTAGAGCCTCAATTCACACACACTTACAAATTAGCTCACAGACAGCAGCACATGTGCGCTGGCAGACAGATAAGCGTGCACACACACACACACACACACACACACACACACACACACACACACGCTCAGACGTGGCTGCAGGGTGTGTTATATAGCACAGCTCCACTGGGAGAGGAAACAAAGCACTAGCTAGCTTAGCTCCTGTTAGCTACCAGCTCACACAGCTTTCATGTCTGGCAGTCGCCATGGAAACACTCTCATAGCAGCCGCAGCAGCAGCCCGCTGCCGTGCTGATCTGTCACACACTCCTACCATCCTTAAAAATGTGTGTGTGTGTGTGTTGGTAAAAAACAGTATTTCATTCCCTCCGTGTATGAAGTGATTAGGAATTGCCCGGAGTGACAGAAAGGGAGACGGAGAAGCAGGAAGTTTTAAATACAAACTGTGTTTCAGGCAATCCTCCTTTCCCCTGAATTCACAGTAGAAAATAAACACGTCAGCAACTGTATTTAGGGCGAACTGTCTCCACCAGAAACACCACGAAAATATCGGTCTGTTTGTTGGACAATATGAGTTTTCAGGAGCTGAACCAACGTTTGGTTACGTACATTTCAGCCTGGGTCAACAAAGACGTGCGTCTGTTGTCAGATATTTGATTTTTGCATGTCTTTGTTTATAAGTAATGCACTTGCAGTTGTTTGCAGCTTCTCTAGCCTGCACGGTGGCTCAGTGGTTAGCTCTGGTTTCCTCCCACCATAAAGACATGCATGCTAGGTAACTAGGACTACTGTTGAAAATTAGCCGACTGGCTAACACTGGCGCATTTACAGAAATGTTGATTACTGCGGAAAATAAATCTTCCTGCAGAGGTTGAGTAAATGTCAATTAGGGACTGAAGTGGCTGCTAAATGAAATTAATGTACTCTAATTAAAGCAATAATTGCAGCTACAGCAAGCGATGGAAAGTATTGTTGTGATCTGCATAGCCGCCTCTGGGGTTACACGGAAAGAAACTTGCTATAAATTTCGAGGGCGTTGCTCACACTTACTTATGCTTGTGTTTGGGATTTGGTGTGAAGGAACACGATGTTAAATAGAAGTGTTGTGACTGCAAACACTCCAGAAAATAGTGTTTGTGTGCAGCAGCCCTCAAGGCTTTTTGCTTCCAGCGGTGAGTCAACCAATGAAAACAGTCAGAAATGACAGACCTAACCAGTCACTACGCAGTAAGTTAGTTGTTGAGCAGTTAATAAAGAATCAGCCAGTATATAACCAGTCTGTGGAGGCTAAGCCCAAGCTTTAAGCCCCCCGAGGTGCTGTACACGGGTTGAATATTGACGCACATTTTACCTTGTTCGATCCATTTATTTCCAGTACAGCTTCACGTTTTTTCCAAACAGACCGTGACTGTGGCGTTTGTCACTACCCGATGTGAGTCGAGTGCAGATGTGTGCTGCGCATGCGTCACTTTGCGACAGACGCAGTTCTGTTTGGCTGTTAAACACAGAATAATGAGATAGGTACATTACATATAGGAGTAATGTATTATTTAGCGTAAGGCATCACATTTTCACGGCACGATCCCTGATGTCAGTTGTAGATTAGAGGCTGAAGTAGCCGACAAGAACCTGCTAACGAGAGACTTCTGTAGACCAGTCAGTCAGTCAGTCTGTAGACCAGTCAGTCAGTCAGTCTGTAGACCAGTCAGTCAGTAGACCACTCAGTCAGTCAGTCTGTAGACCAGTCAGTCAATCTGTAGACCAGTCAGTCTGTAGACCAGTCAGTCTGTAGACCAGTCAGTCAGTCAGTCAGTCTGTAGACCAGTCAGTCTGTATACCAGTCAGTCAGTCAGTCAGTCTGTAGACCAGTCAGTCAGTCTGTAGACCAGTCAGTCTGTAGACCAGTCAGTCTGTAGACCAGTCAGTCAGTCAGTCAGTCTGTAGACCAGTCAGTCAGTCTGTAGACCAGTCAGTCAGTCAGTCTGTAGACCAGTCAGTCTGTAGACCAGTCAGTCTGTAGACCAGTCAGTCAGTCAGTCAGTCTGTAGACCAGTCAGTCAGTCAGTCTGTAGACCAGTCAGTCAGTCTGTAGACCAGTCAGTCTGTAGACCAGTCAGTCAGTCAGTCTGTAGACCAGTCAGTCAGTCTGTAGACCAGTCAGTCTGTAGACCAGTCAGTCAGTCAGTCTGTAGACCAGTCAGTCAGTCTGTAGACCAGTCAGTCTGTAGACCAGTCAGTCTGTAGACCAGTCAGTTAGTCAGTCTGTAGACCAGTCAGTCAGTCAGTCAGTAGACCAGTCAGTCAGTAGACCAGTCAGTCTGTAGACCAGTCAGTCTGTAGACCAGTCAGTCAGTTAGTCAGTCAGTCAGTCTGTAGACCAGTCAGTCAGTCAGTCAGTCTGTAGACCAGTCAGTCTGTAGACCAGTCAGTCAGTCTGTAGACCAGTCAGTCTGTAGACCAGTCATTCAGTCAGTCTGTAGACCAGTCAGTCTGTAGACCAGTCAGTCAGTCAGTCAGTCAGTCTGTAGACCATTCAGTCAGTCAGTCAGTCTGTAGACCAGTCAGTCAGCCAGTCAGTCAGTCTGTAGACCAGTCAGTCAGTCAATCTGTAGACCAGTCAGTCTGTAGACCAGTCAGTCAGTCAGTCTGTAGAACAGTCAGTCTGTAGACCAGTCAGTCAGTCAGTCAGTCTGTAGACCAGTCAGTCTGTAGACCAGTCAGTCAGTCAGTCAGTCAGTCTGTAGACCAGTCAGTCTGTAGACCAGTCAGTCAGTCAGTCAGTCAGTCAGTTTGTAGACCAGTCAGTCAGTCTGTAGACCAGTCAGTCAGTCAGTCTGTAGACCAGTCAGTCAGTCTGTAGACCAGTCAGTCAGTCAGTCTGTAGACCAGTCAGTCTGTAGACCAGTCAGTCTGTAGACCAGTCAGTCAGTCAGTCAGTCATTCAGTCTGTAGACCAGTCAGTCTGTAGACCAGTCAGTCAGTCAGTCAGTCTGTAGACCAGTCAGTCAGTCTGTAGACCAGTCAGTCTGTAGACCAGTCAGTCAGTCTGTAGACCAGTCAGTCTGTAGACCAGTCAGTCAGTCAGTCTGTAGACCAGTCAGTCAGTCTGTAGACCAGTCAGTCAGTCAGTCAGTCAGTCTGTAGACCAGTCAGTCTGTAGACCAGTCAGTCAGTCAGTCTGTAGACCAGTCAGTCAGTCAGTTTGTAGACCAGTCAGTCTGTAGACCAGTCAGTTAGTCAGTCTGTAGACCAGTCAGTCAGTCAGTCAGTAGACCAGTCAGTCAGTAGACCAGTCAGTCTGTAGACCAGTCAGTCTGTAGACCAGTCAGTCAGTAGACCAGTCAGTCAGTCAGTCTGTAGACCAGTCAGTCTGTAGACCAGTCAGTCAGTCAGTCAGTAGACCAGTCAGTGTGTAGACCAGTCAGTGTGTAGACCAGTCAGTCAGTAGACCAGTCAGTCAGTCAGTCTGTAGACCAGTCAGTCTGTAGACCAGTCAGTCAGTCAGTCAGTAGACCAGTCAGTGTGTAGACCAGTCAGTCTGTAGACCAGTCAGTCTGTAGACCAGTCAGTCAGTAGACCAGTCAGTCAGTCAGTCTGTAGACCAGTCAGTCAGTAGACCAGTCAGTCAGTCAGTCTGTAGACCAGTCAGTCAGTCAGTCTGTAGACCAGTCAAACTGTGACTTTGTGAACCAGCCAGTTATGGTTCGTGTTCACTGTGGCGTTTTGACGGCAGGGATCGCCCCGCTTCCCAAATTTGGACGCTTGGTGGGCTCACCCCGAGCAGTTATCAGTTCTCTTCACTGACCACTGACAAGCAAAGAAACAGACTCCACCCTCCTACAACCGCGATGGCTGAACCTGATTGGACGAACGCTTCATGTGGGGCTCTCTGCTCCCGGTTTTCAATACAGACCAACATGGCGGCTCGTTTAGGAGTACGATCTCTTGTTTTACCAAAATGTGTTTCTGAAAAACATTTAATGCGAGAAATAATCTGCGGCTGCAGAATCTGACAACGGTCAGTTTCAAAGACGCCCTCCTTCTTGAAAAGTCGCCACGGCGCTACCAGCATGCATTGCATGCCTGCTCACTTAAAAGACAATGAATGGGAAGCGTGGGAAATGACGCTGACAATGGACACGTACCATTATTAGTCAGTAAAAAAAGTCAAACCCTCAGTCAGTAATCCAGTCAGTCAGTCAGTCAGTTAACCAGTCTGTACTGGTCACACACCATCAGTTAGTGAAGCAGTAATGCAGTCATCATATAGGCCATTATAATCCATAATTAATTTTGAACTGCTGTTACTGACAGCTGAACTGCTCTTAAGCCAGATGCTGTGTGTGTGTGTGTGTGTGTGTGTGTGTGTGTGTGTGTGTGTGTGTGTGTGTGTGTGTGTGTGTGTGTGTATGCGTGTGTGTGTGTGCGTGTGTGTGGCCAGTACAGTGTGTAACCAGGCCGTGCGCTCTTTCCTCCCTCCCTCCCTACCTCCCTCCTCCAGTCTGTCCGGCTGTCCCATCGCTGCTGCAGAGAAGATGGCGAAGGTCCACGAGAAGATCCTCCCGACTGACAGCGGCAGTAAGACCAATCAGACGTCAGACCGCGTTCTCAGGTATACCGCCCACTCACGTTGAGTTAGACCGGCTTTAAGATAACGCGTTAGAATAACAATGATCTGTGTTGTCATGCACGGAAAACCTCTAATTTCCACGTTTTAATGAGGCATTTAAATCTAAACATATACCAAAAACTTGAAGCCTGCCTTGTCTTGTTCCTATTGGTTTTTCCACAGCTGTGGATTGCGTTTACCATTTTCTTCTTAAATCAGGGATGCTGAATGGTGCAGTGCGGTCCGCACACTTGCAGCCACTATTGTTATTTTTGGGCAATTTTCTTGAAAGAAACCCACATTACTTTATTTTTTTTTTTAGAATTTATTTTTATTAATTTCTGTGGGTCACCATAATCCGGTTCCAGGAAATACATCAAACAAGGCGAAACAATAAAAAATAACATAAACAATTAAACTAAAAAATAGGTCAATAAAAAACAGATTTCAAAATGTCATCAACACAGTTTCGTCAAAATTTCATTTCTATTTTTTTATATATTATACTTCCCTCAATTTTAATTGATTTTATCGACCCACCCCAACCCACCCAGATCACACCCACCTGAATCACACCCACCCACCCAGATCTCCCACCCACACACCCACCCACACACACACACACACACCCACTGAAACCCACATTTCTGATGTAGAAAACTTTGAAAAAAGGGGTCAGACTTGACCCGAGGACAACAGGAGGGTTAAGTTCACGATATATCCGATTTTTTTTTAACAGAATTTCTAACCCTCTTCTGCTTCTGGTTCCCTTCCAGGCCAATGTGTTTCGTCAAGCAGCTGGAGATTCCTCAGTACGGCTACAAAAACAACGTTCCCACCAGCACGCCGCGCTCCAACCTGGCCAAAGAGCTGGAAAAATACTCCAAGACGAGTTACGACTACGGCGGCTACGACAGCCAGCACGGCGGCTACGGGAAGAGAGGCCCGACAACCAAGTCCCACCACGGCCGAGACACCTCCCCGAAGGGATACGACGGTGAGAAGAAGAAGAAGAAAAAAATCACCATTTATCATTTATTCATCTCCTTTGTTTAGGAGTTGAGTTTTCCTGGTTGGAAGAAAATATGTCCTAGTGGGTGGCAACAACGCGAAGACGCTGCTGATTTCATAATCCCCGCATTTTCGTTGCAAAAAAGTCACATATATCTCAGCAGGAAGATGAAAAATGTTGCGTTTACTTCACACGAGAGCAGCCATTTTCCCCTGTTGCCATGGGAACGTTATGAAGTGATGTAATTTCACCTACTGAGAACACGGTGTTGGGGGGGAATCACTTTTTTTTCTCTTTTTCATCAAACCGCAATTTTTGCAAGTTCCCGCAATTTCATCGCATAAAATGGCATAAATATCCTGCATATTCCGTCGCATTTGTTAAGAAAACGTGCCGCATAATCAAGGATTTTTGCCCGCAACAATCACAAAAAAACTCCGCGTTTTTCTGGAGGGACTGCAAGTAGTAACGAGAATAAGCAGGTGTCGCAATGTCGTTATTCATCTGAAAAAATCTGTCAAATTCTTAGGCCGGCTACACAATGGCTGCGTGGCGTGAGCGTGGCGTTTCTGTTGCGTGTCAGCTGCGTGGCGTTTTCTATGTCTTTGCACACCAGCTGCTGCTGCTGCTCGCTTTGTCTGGACACGTGGATGTTTCACATACACAGAAACATAAATATATTCTGATCTGATTACAGCAAAGACAACGTCGGTGAAATAGGCTCCAGAATATTTGGTTCTGTATTGACAGGTGACATATTTGAAAACATACATTTATATATCTGCATTTATGTGAAAACCTCGAGACTTTCAAACATCAACATGTCATTTATTAATATGTATTTGTGTCAAAATGACATATAAACATCTTTTTCTATTCTATTTTCTCTGGAAACGCTTCCAACACGCTGGCGTGTCGCATGAAAAATGGCCGTCAGTCCTATTTCTAGCATGCACGCGTTTTCTGAGACGTGCGTGTCACGCGGGCGGTGTGCACGCTCTCACCTGTTACCATGGGAGCTGAAATAAAAACGGACACGCCACGCAGCCAGTGTGTAGCCGGCCTAAAGTACATTTTCTGTTTATTGCAATCCAGTCTCACTCAGAAGCGTACAAATAACACGTGCAATGTGTACGCCAAAGTCAAATTCTTTACATTGAAAATACATTGCACGTATTTTCAAAGTGGAAACCCGTGTTATTTGTACGCTTCTGAGTGAGACTGGGTTGGTTTATTGATAAGCCAAATTCTCAAGCTCTAGCAAAACATTTGTTGTGTGTTTTTAATTCTTAATTCATTTAAAAAATAAATAAAATAAATCAAAATGAGCATAAAAAACCAGGTGGACGTTTTTAGGGGAATAAAACCTGCAAAATGATCCCGCTATGGAGGATTTCCATTCATTTTCCCGTTGTAGGGAGAACATTTTGTACTTGACAACAAAAGCCTGATAACACACGCACACACACACACACGCACACACACACACACACACACACACACACACACACACACACACAGTACAGTTCTTTGTTATAGTGCTGAAAACGCCGGCGTTTTCCACCTCTCCACATGGCTAGAGTGAAAGCAGAGCAGAGTTATGGAAATGCCAAGCCAAGAGCCTGTGTCCTCTGAGCAGTGGATAGAGGGATGGATGGAGGGAGGGAGGGAGGGAGGGAGGGAGATAATGGAGGCGAGCCCTGCTTCTTTGGCTGGGAGCCATTAGTGAGACGCAGGCAAGAGGGAGGCTTTTTCGACGAGGTGTCTGCGCTCCCCTCTCCGTCACGACTCCCTCCCTCCCTCCCTCCTTTTCCAACATCCTTCCCTCCATCAGCATCACTGCAGGCTGCCGAGCCCCCGATTCAACCATCGCACCAGCACACAATCGCTGTGTCTTTCTCCCTTTTTCTTTGTCCCTACAGCTGCCTCTCTCTCTTTTCTCCTCCGTCTGTCTTTATTTTCCTCTCCTCTCCTACACACCACGTCTGGTGTTATTCTATATTTTTCTCGATATCAACTAATCTCACGACAAATGCATTAGCCAATAACGTGTTAGTCCGTCTTTCATTACCTTCCGACTTCTCGTCTGTGGCTTGAAACCCATTCGATCCTACTGACATTTTGAAATGTTGTCGGCGTTGGGCAGAAACCTTGTCTCCATATTTGATAATTTACTCTTTTTTTTTTGGAAATCAAAGCTATTTGTCACCCTTTACGTCTGTCTGTGGGTCTTACAAACACCCAACAGCGACAATATATAGTTTTAGATATTCAAATATGGTCCAGAATGTCCTAAAACATCTGGTCACTGTAGGTTTCACCAGACAAACAGGAAACAGGAGGAACAACTGTCTGCTGGGGACTATTTTCAGCAGCGGATTAATCCACATTTGGTGCTCTAGTCAATATTTGTGGCAGCAGGACGAGGTATGTGTATAGGTAGTCTCGCATTTCCAGCTCTATCTCCATAGCGCTGTGTAAGGTCTGGCTACACCACAGCACAGATGCATTCTGGGATAGGAGAAGAAAAAAAAACCCTGAGTTGTTTGCATTTCTTTAAACCAATCACAATCGTCTTTGGGCGGTGCTAAGGTCCGGACGCAGCGACCGTGGCTCTGCGAAATCTCGGGAAGGAACTTGTTTTGGTGGAACATTTGCACCCAGCAAAAGAAAACTCCTCATACAATATTAACTGAAGTTAACTGTTGACACAATACAGTAATGTGACATATTTAAATTAGCCGATACATGGTTAAACCTCATTGGCTCTTACCAGTGTATCTCCGTGTGAACATCTTCCACAGCAATCCCACCAATCAGTCCCAAAATGTCCCAGTTAGAGAGGAAATGACCTCGACATATTCTTTATAAAACGTCCCAGTTAGAGAGGAAATGACCTTGACATATTCTTTATAAAACGTCCCAGTTAGAGAGGAAATGACCTTGACATATTCTTTATAAAACGTCCCAGTTAGAGAGGAAATGACCTCGACGTATTCTTTATAAAACGTCCCAGTTAGAGAGGAAATGACCTCGACGTATTCTTTATAAAACGTCCCAGTTAGAGAGGAAATGACCTCGACGTATTCTTTATAAAACGTCCCAGTTAGAGAGGAAATGACCTCGACGTATTCTTTATAAAACGTCCCAGTTAGAGAGGAAATGACCTCGACGTATTCTTTATAAAACGTCCCAGTTAGAGAGGAAATGACCTCGACGTATTCTTTATAAAACGTCCCAGTTAGAGAGGAAATGACCTCGACATATTCTTTATAAAACGTCCCAGTTAGAGAGGAAATGACCTCGACGTATTCTTTATAAAACGTCCCAGTTAGAGAGGAAATGACCTCGACGTATTCTTTATAAAACGTCCCAGTTAGAGAGGAAATGACCTCGACATATTCTTTATAAAACGTCCCAGTTAGAGAGGAAATGACCTCGACATATTCTTTATAAAACGTCCCAGTTAGAGAGGAAATGACCTCGACATATTCTTTATAAAACGTCAATCAACGACAATCACTGATTACAGCAAAGACAACGACGGCAGCAAAATAGGCTCCAGAATATTTGGTTCTGTATTGACAGGTGCAATATTTGAAAATCGCTAATTATTTATTATTATTTCTTTATTACATTTATATCTGCATTTATGTCAAAACCTTGAGACTTTCAAACATCAAAATGCCATATATTAAATATATTCGTGTCAAAAGGACATATACGCATCTTCTCATATTCTATTTTGCCTGGAAACACGCTCGCGTGTCGCGTGAATAATAGCCGTCGGTCCTATTTCTAGCATGCACGCTAGAATGCAAGAACCAAGCAGGCCTGACTTGTTGCACCGTCCGAGCGTGTAACTTGCTAGCCTGAAGTTTGTTTTTGTTTCCCCGAGGAGAACAGAGTTGTGCAAGGCGACAGACATCCAGCGCTGCCTTTTATCCAGTAAATGAACGGTCGTTGATGCGGACTAGTGTTCAGGTTGTCTCGCATTAGCCTGTGTAACTCCCACTGTGCTGCGGAGGAGGAAGGTCTGGCTAGTCAACACAACGGGAGAAAAACGTTGTCTGGTTTATCGGCATTTCTTTCAGTCCCTCCAGAAAAATGTGATTATGCGATCGCAGAATTCAATGCATAATCAGCCAAAGTCTGCATATTTATGCGGGGGCCGCATTTTTTCAAATACGGCGCACTTTCGGCGCATAAATTGCCGATTTCTGCGCAAAATATGCGGGGCTTGCATGATTTCATAATCCCCGCATTTTCGTTGCAAAAAAGTCACATATATCTCAGCAGAAAGTTGAAAAATGTTGCGTTTACTTCACACAAGAGCAGCCATTTTCCCCTGTTGCCATGGGAACGTTATGAAGTGATGTAATTTCGCCTAGTGAGAACACAGTGTTGGGGGAATCACTTTTTTTTCTTTTTTTCATCAAACCGCAGTTTTTGCAAGTTCCCGCAAGTTCCCGCAATTTTTGCAAGTTCCCGCATTTTCATCGCATAAAATTGCATAAATATCCCGCATATTCCATCACATTTTTTAAGAAAACGTGCCGCATAATCAAGGATTTTTGCCCGCAACAATCACAAAAAAACTCCGCGTTTTTCTGGAGGGACTGTTCTTTAAACCAATTACAATCGTCTTGGGCGGGGCTAAGCGTCGGACGGAGCCACGGTGCCTCTGCTAAATAGCCTCAGGAAGGAACTTGTTTTGGTGGAACATGTGTACGTTCAAAAGTAGTTTTAGTTGTGCAACAGAAAACTCTGATTGGACAGATAGTCTAGCTAGCTGTCTGGATTTACCCTGCAGAGATCCTTAACCAGAGTCCTCACAAATCAGCCGGAGGTTAGAACGCCAACACAAAGGAAGAGGAAGGTCACGGACATCCGGCCGAAAATGAAACGTCCTGGATGTAGTGCTATAGACTAGTGTTTAGGTAATGAAGGAACATCTCACTCACTCAACAATATGGCTCAATGATGTTTATGTGGCACAGAAGAAAAACAATATATCAGACTGTGATACACACACACACACACACACACACACACACACACACACACACACACACAATACTCGTTAGTAGACACATTCACTGTTGGCTTTGGACTTTATACAGAATACCAGTTCCTTTCCCTTTCTGTTCATCAGTCTGTCTAGTTGCTTATGTTCAAGAAGCTCTTTTTCAAATTGTTTATCCATCTGCTGCACAGTTTGGCTGAACGCCAGCCCCGATCTAACAAATCAACCATACGTGTGTGTGTGTGTGCCTCCCCTTAGCTAAGCGCTACTGTAAGACGTCGAGCCCGGCCAGCAGTACGACCAGCAGCTACGCTCCCAGCACCAGCAGCAGCCTGAGCTGTGGAGTCGGAGGTGGCGGAGGAGGCGGAGGAGGTGGAGGAGGAGGAGGGGGAGGAAGCAGCGCCAGCAGCACCTGCAGTAAAAGCAGCTTCGACTACACCCACGACATGGAGGCAGCCCACATGGCGGCCACAGCCATCCTGAACCTGTCGACCAGGTGCAGGGAGCTCCCGCACGCTCTGGGAGGGAAACCCCAGGACCTGCTGACACAGGTAGTCTGGGGCGGTGTGCACAAACACGTCATTCACCACACATTCATACATCACACTCGCACTCACAACGGCGGGAACAAAAATAAACATTACAATAGATATCAGAACGTTACTTTGGTACGAATAGGATCAGTGCTGTAGTACTTGAGTCTGGTCTCGGACTTGGCCAAACATACGCGTAGATTTTGGGGGGCATGTAGGGGATATGTCCCCTCCAATATTCATAAGAGATAGATTTGTCCCCCCCCTCAAAAAATATGAAAGACAACCCACTGCAAAAAAAGAGGTAAAACTAACAGTTCAGAGGTCTCTAAATACTGTATATCCCTCTTACCTGTAAATATGTTTCCCAAAGATCTCAGACACCCCTATAGTGGAGCATACCATCTTATGGTGTGTGTCCATTGTCAGCGTCATTTTAACGCTGCCCATTAACTTCCATGGAAGCAGCCGGTAAGCGTCGCACGGACTTTGGAGAAGCGGGACGTCGAGTCGCCCGCTACTCATTTGCATAAAGTTGAATTCAGCCAACCTCATGCAAATCTTTTAAACTGACCTTTGTTGATCTGAAATGAAGACAGATTCAGCAACTGCACGGCCTATTTCTCGCTTAAAATGTAATGCTCATCAGTTTTTATAGAATAATTCAGGTTTATTAGTCTTATTTTGTATTGTTTTGACCATCTTTTCTATCAGTAGTGATGACAATGTACCCAAAAACCTAAAATTTGAGATCTGGGAACGTGGTGAAATCACTAAAAAGATGGGTCACCAGCAGTCACACGTTCAGACAGGTCGTAAACTTATTGGGAAGAAAAAACAAAGGCGGGCGGTAATCAATATTGACCCTAACTGTCTGTTTTAAGCATCTATCACAGTTTACAGAATCACGTCTTGGTTTGAACTACTTAAAGGTGCAGTAGGTAAGACTTCTAAAACTAACTTTCTGTCATATATCTGCTGAAACTGACCCTATGTTCCAGTAGAACTACATGAAGCAGGTCATTTAAACTCTAGCACCACCTACAGCCTGTAGTGAGATCTGCAAAAATCCACCTCTCCCTGTTCAGATGCACCAATCAGGGCCGGGTCAATCACTGCTCATGCATTCATTCTCCCTTGTGGGGGGGCGGGGCTTAGGAGCGTTTTGGGCTTAAGCGGAAATAGGGGGAGGGACTGAGAAGTTGTTGTTCAAATCTTTGGCTAGATCTTCACAAGATCCAGGACTACCTACGGCACCTTTAACAGACATACTTGTCCTGTGCATTGAGGGATTATTACCAACGATTCATGTATGCACATTTGCTGCTTTACCTCTGAATAAAGTAGTTTAGATAATCTGGATAAACTGTTTCTTCCCATGTTTTCCATGTTTCCAGATCTCAGCAGTCAACTTGGTGAGTACAATGTTATTATTACTGATAGAAATTATAGACTAAACTATGAAAACATGACCCAAGTTTTATTAAAAGGAACATTATGCTTTTAAGTTCATGCTGGCAGTTAATCGGAATCTGGGAATCATCAATCAATATGAACACCATTATGTGAACCCAGAGAGGGACCAGGTAGTCTGAGATTGATCTAAATCAAACTTTTGCACAAGACCCAGACCGTACTGACATTTCGAGGAAGATATTGATATTTGAGAGAAAATCTATGATGATATTTCAGCCAATGTTTTTTTTTTTTAACATTAACACACACCTTTCACCGATTTTATACTTGACAATCAGTTTACCAGTCAGGTGGAGCACTGATGAGTAGAACGACTTGTAAACCTGGCCATGAGGGTATTCTCACATATCTTGAGATGTCAAACTTTTAACAGAAAACTGAACGTGGGACATGAAGTTTGAAAGACGTGGGCATTTAGAGGGTGGGTGCATAATTATGGGTGGTAGGATGTAAATGTGAAAACTACTTTTTCAAATTCCTCCTAGACCGTAGGTCTGATCCGCACACAATTTTGCATGTAGACTCAGTAGACCCTCGTGAACACGACTTATCAAAAATAATTTTGATAATCCAATAAATGCTCAAGTTATAGAGGAACAACTTCCTGTAGGTTGCAGTCAAAACATGAAGTGTTGGGCATCTTGGCAATAGTTAGTCCAATTAACACAAAACTTGACTCAGAAGTTCCTCATGGTCCACTGAGACTATGTGCAAAAGTTGACGTGTATCGGCCACTAGATGGTGCTGTTTTAAAAAAAGAACTTAAACAATTAGCAATATAGCAATATATGCTAAACATACTTTTGGAAATCCTCCTAGAACGTAACTCTGAACTGCACGAAACTTTGCATGTAGACTCTGTGGACCCTGACGATAAAAACGTATCCAAAGAAATGCACAAGTTGTAGAGAAACAACTTTTTGTAGATGGCAGTCAAAACAGGAAGTGTTGCGTATCTTGGCAACAGTTCTGATTAACACAAAGCTCGACTCAGTAGTTCTCCATGTTCCCCTGATACTGTTGGCAAAATATGGAGCGGATCGACCACTAGGTAGCGCCGTTTCTCAGAATTTTGAGAACATGCTAGGTGGGCATTTGTTGCAAAATCACGAGAAACGCAAACAATATTTTTCTTCTCTCAGCCTGCAACATGCATCCTGTCATCGGGCATTTAGGTCAGACTTGCATTGCCTCTGCGGACCGCCGGCGGCGGCCTTGGTTCATAACTGCTTGCAGTTGTAGTATTTAATCCGTAACTTGTGATTCCTGTAACTTTATGAAAGTGCAATGTAAGAATTGTGACCAACTTAGAAAATGTTGCTTTTATGCACCGACCCTCAGGATTGTCACCGGGCACTGTATTTTGTTTAAGGCCACACCAGTGATCGTCAGATCCTTACCCTGCCTCTCTCCATCAGAGTCCGGTTGGCGACCTAGAAGACAGCGGTGCGGTGGACGTGGCCGGTCAGCCCGGCGGTCCGGAGGACAGCGGGACGGTGTTAACCCCCCTGCAGCCGATGTCGCCCCAGCGGCAGGCTCTGCTCAGCAGCCGCTGCTACCAGCTGAGCGACGCCGATTGCTGGGACCTGCCCGTCAACTACACCAAGATCAAACGGCTGGGGGACGAGCAGGACCACAAAGAGGTAACGGGAAGATCAACGTTACGTTACTCTCGCATTGCCAGACCTTCCTCCACAGCGCAGAGGAGAAAGGTCTGGCCAGTCCACATAGCATTCCGGGATGGGAGGAAAACACTCTGGTTTATTGGCATTTCTTTAAACCAATCACAATCGTCTTGGGCGGGGGTAATCGCCGGACCGAGCAACGGTTCCACTGCAAAATAGCCTCGGGAAGGAACTTGTTTTGGTGGAACATGTGTACATTCAAAAGTAGTTTTAGTCGTGCAATAGAAAACTCAGTTTGGACAGATAGTCTAGCTAGCTGTCTGGATTTACCCTGCAGAGATCTGAGGAGCATTTAACCAAAATCCACCGAAGTTTAAAATTCCAACACATAGAAAGCGGAAGGTTACAGACATCCAGTGGAATTTCCGGCGGCACCTAAACAATCCCGGAAATGAAGTGTCAATATACACCAACGTCACAGAAACAACATCAGCATACAACTTTAAAGTTTACAGGCATCATATGGAAAAGAGGTTCTGCTGATCCGTCAGTGAGTTTACATCCAAAGTACCTCGGCAGTTTGTAGATGTTGTTGTCATGTTTGCACACATCCATAGATTCTTGGGGTCATTTCTATACAATAGATTCAGTTTAAACTGCTCAAACGTTCGGTAACCACCTTAAACTTTTCATTTGCAGATGAATGTAAGGTATATGCATTGAATAAGTGATGTGAAAATGTAAAGATTTTATCATTTTTCGACTCGATTGAAGCTCTAAATGCTGCTCATGCTCCACACTGCCCTCACAGTTAAGATTAAAGGCTTTAACCACCTAATTTAATATTTAGGCAGCCTGTTTCCTAATCATGCCAAGTAAGGATAATTTGAGGCATGAAATTGAGAGATTTAAGGAGTTTATATTAAAGGGCGCAGGCATAGATTAAGAGATGATTGCACTTTATAAGCCATTTAAAGGGATGATTGTCCAATGATGCACAGCAGAAAAGCACCACAGAGAAGTTGTGGACTTTATTTTGCGAGGGCGTACTTTTGGTTGCTGCTACGCATAATCTTTGCATCATTTTACATACATAAAGAGGGAATTTTGTGAGATTTGGAAAGGTCCAGTATGTGTGTATGTACAACTTCACTAACCAAAGTCATGGGCACGGCACAGAACGATGGTGCTTGCCAAAATTGTACATCACAGCGCGTTTCTGTTGTTGTTATTCTTCACCCTGGAGCCACTAAATAGAAATCGTTCAGCACTGCAGCCAAATAATACGAAGAAAAAAACAACCCAGAGACCAAGACAGTTGCTGTAAAAGGTTCAATCCCCAGACCGACAGGATAAAATCTGGGTGGTGGAAAGTGAAAGAGCAGCTCTTGTCCCTCCCTCATTACCACCACTGAGGTACCCTTGAGCAAGGCACCTTAACCCCAACAGCTCCAGTGGAGCTGCCCAGTGGCCAGCAGATTGGACTGGGCAGCTTCCAGGTATGAATGTGGAACTGTGGGAATGTGACAGGTCTCAAGTGACTTACCTGGATAAATAAAGGTTAAAAAAACAACTAAGAAAGTTCTTTGCTGAAAGAAAAGAATAAGACGCATTCTCAACAGGGGCGGAGCCAGATGTTGTGAACATTGTGGAGGCAATGCTACATTTACGGCAGCTACAGCATGTGCACAATTTTCCAAGCCATTTATGATAATAAAATGCCTAAAAATATGTAAATCATTTGGGAGAATCATGAAAGTTGCAGAGGTAAAGAATCATCCTGTAAAGACGACTTCCTGTTTTGCAGCTAATTGTTCTCCAACTGTCTTCATCATTGTGAAACCAGAACACATTAATTGTCTTTTGTTATGTTTTTAAGTTACATAGCGCAGGTACAACCTGATGGCACAGAATTCCGTGAAATGAACACGGCCCCTTACGTCGTTTTTATTGAACAAACTAGATGTACTATACCACTCAGCCTTGCGTTTCATTACAGGTGCAGCAGGTGGGAATCACCACTGCATTCTGTATGAAACTGTACTATGGTCCTCCCTCTCCCTCAGAAGGAAATTCCACTTACTGATTTTTATTGGTAAAGTACTAATGGGTAAATTACCCCCCTACATTTCTAATTTGCTTACCTACCAAAATAGTGTTTACAGGACAAGGTCGTCAAAAATAAATACTATTAACTACTCCATCAATAAGAACAGAATTTGGTAAAACAGCTTTCTCACCATATGCACCACATATCTAAATCTAGAATCACTTCCACCTCCAACCTTTTTAAATTAAACTCTGACTGAACACTGTAGTTGTTTTTAACAAGGTGCCTTTTAAGTTGTGAGTTGTGTGTTTATGTCTGTTTGTGTTCTAGTATTTATAGAGATTTGTGGTGTAGTGTGTAGCCTTTGTCTGTCTTTCATGTATTTTTAAACTTTCTTGCCGCCTGTCTTGGCCAGGACTCCCCAGTAGAGGAGTTATTGTAACTCAATGGGACATTTCCCGGTTAAATAAAGGTTAAATAAAAAACTACAATTAAGTTAAGAAAAAGGTGGTGGGTGCGCTTACGTTTGCATGACAGGCGAGACAACAATGGGACGGTTGGGTTTAGGAAAAGAAGAACGGGACGGTTGGGTTTAGGAAACGTGACACGCGGGACCAGATCCCCGGTCTCCTGGGTGAAAGTCCTGTGTTGTTTGACCTGTGGTCACCACAGGAACCATGGAATTTTTCCACATTCCGTGTGGCTACCACCACGTAATGCGCTGTTAACAGTTCATGATCATTTCATGGAATTCTGTGATATGTTATTCTGCAAATACATACATGGTTTCAATAAATACAGCTATCCAAATCCATCCAAATATAAACACGTTAGAATTTAGTATGACAAGTGCAGACAATGCAGATGCATGCAAATGGGATATGTTTTGTGCTGCTAGTAGTACTTCGAAACTACTACATATATATATCTTCAAAATAATGACATTTTGTACAATCACTGCAGACCATTTTTTAGACCTTTTTTTTAACTTAATAGTGTTTTTAAGACAAAATAAATGTGAAAGCATTTATTCTAGGAGCAAACATAAAAGGAGTTTGTCTTAATATTTTTTTTTACTTTTCTAGCAGCTTGATAAATAACCCCAGTTGACAGGATGGATGCAGCCGTTTCTCTCCCGCAGGCTCGGTGCGCTCTCATGTGGTTGAACGCAGCACTGCGTCAGCTCTGCTCACACCCAGCAGCTCTCTGAATGAACGCTTCAGGAGCGCGAGCACGGTGCATTAAAATGCTGAATTACACCACTAATACATAAGTAAAACATGATAGATCATCTGCACGCTTTAAAGTCCTCACAGATCTGATGTCACACAGAGCAATCCATGCAGCAAATCGCTACATTTGCCTCGTTGGACTCAGAGCGCTGAAGTGAAAGGTTTTAATCAGGAGAGTAATTTGCGGTTGTTAATGAAGCACGACATTGCAGAGGAGACCGGAGCCTGGAGCTGATGGGATTTTCTCCAGACAGTCCTGAACGATTTCTGCTCCCGACTGAGGAGGTGTGATGTGTGGACTGCAGAGCAGACTGCAGTGCTCACAGCCACACAAGGCTTTTGTTCACTGAGTCCAACTGGTGCAGCAGGACTTTAAACTGGTTAACTGGAACCGATATATCTCACTGAAGTATTTATTCCATATAGTCACAGTTTCTTTCCATATGTTCAAGGTTAATTCCATATATTCAGACTTTCATTCGATATATTCAAGGTTAATTCCATATATTCAGACTTTCATTCCATATATTCAGTTTCATTCCATATATTCAGACTTTTATTCCATACATTTGTTTCATTCCATATATTCAGACTTTTATTCAATATACTCAGAATTTTATTCCATATATTCAGACTTTCATTCCATATATTCAGACTTTCATTCCATACATTTTAGAGTTTCATTCCATATATGCAGACTTTTATTCAATATACTCAGACTTTTATTCCATATATTCAGACTTTCATTCCATACATTTTAGAGTTTCATTCCATATATTCAGACTTTTACTTAATATACTCAGACTTTTATTCCATATATTCAGACTTTTATACAATATACTCAGACTTTCATTCCATATAATCAGAATTTCATTCCATATATTCAGACTTTCACTCCATAGATTTTAGAGTTTCATTCCATATATGCAGACTTTTATTCCATATATTCAGACTTTCATTCCATATATTCAGACTTTCATTCCATACATTTTAGAGTTTCATTCCATATATTCAGACTTTTACTTAATATACTCAGACTTTTATTCCATATATTCAGACTTTCATTCCATATACTCAGACTTTTATTCAATATACTCAGACTTTTTCCATATATTCAGACTTTCATTCCATACATTTGAGTTTCATTCAATATATTCAGACTTTTATTCAACATACTCAGACTTTTATTCCATATATTCAGACTTTTATACAATATACTCAGACTTTCATTCCATATAATCAGACTTTCATTCCATATATTCAGACTTTCACTCCATAGATTTTAGAGTTTCATTCTTTTTCATTAAACAAATGATGATGCTTTATACATAAAATGACATATGGTCATTTATTCCTTGCTTATTAAACTAATGTATTTCAATGGGAAGCATATTTCGTGATCACAGCATGATTCTTTCCAATGGAGGTTGGGTTTAGGAAACGTGACACGCGGGACCTGATCCCCGGTCTTCTGGGTGAAAGTCCCATGTTGTAAAAACGAGATAAACGTGAACATTTTATGAATGACGTGAGACTGGGTTGTAAGTTTTTCCTCTCGCCGAAACGAAAGTGAGATGTGTTACTGTGTTCACATGGAGCCCGTAGTGACGTGTCGTAGTCTTCTTATTTCTCGTCCCTACACCAGAGCGACGAGCTGGATCCCTTCCAGGAGCTGCTGGACGAGCAGAGCTACCCGGCCGAGGTCACCATGCCCAGCCCCAAACACCACAAGTACCCGCCCTGCAAGGAGAGCAAGAAGGAGCTCATCACGTAAGACTCACTCACACAGTGGTGCAATGTAACTAAGTACATGTACTAGCCCGAACCCTAACCCAATGTAACTAAGTACATGTACTAGCCCGAACCCTAACCCAATGTAACTAAGTACATTTACTAGCCATAACCCTAACCCAATGTAACTAAGTACATTTACTAGCCATAACCCTAACCCAATGTAACTAAGTACATTTAATAGCTCTAACCCTAACCCTTATCCCCATGTAACTAAGTACATGTACTAGCCCTAACCCTAACCCAATGTAACTAAGTACATGTACTAGCCCGAACCCTAGCCCAATGTAACTAAGTAAATTTACTAGCCCTAACCTAACCCAATGTAACTAAGTGCATGTACTAGCCCTGACCCTAGCCCAGTGTAACTAAGTACATGTACTATCCCTAACCCTATGTAACCAAGTACATGTACTAGCCCTAACCGTATGTAACCAAGTACATGTACTATCCCTAACCCTATGTAACCAAGTACATGTACTAGCCCTAACCGTATGTAACGAAGTACATGTACTATCCCTAACCCTATGTAACCAAGTACATGTACTAGCCCTAACCGTATGTAACCAAGTACATGTACTAGCCCTAACCCTAACCCAATGTAACCAAGTACATGTACTAGCCCTAACCCAGTGTAACTAAGTACACGTACTAGCCCTTACCCTATGTAACCAAGTACATGTACTAGCCCTAACCGTATGTAACGAAGTACATGTACTATCCCTAACCCTATGTAACCAAGTACATGTACTAGCCCTAACCGTATGTAACCAAGTACATGTACTAGCCCTAACCCTAACCCAATGTAACCAAGTACATGTACTAGCCCTAACCCAGTGTAACTAAGTACACGTACTAGCCCTTACCCTATGTAACTAAGTACATGTACTAGCCCGAACCCTTATCCCCTTTTTATTTCAAGCTGTTGATCTCAAAGACACAAGACAGAAATGTTTACTTTAAATGAATCAAGTGAGAATGTTGTTGGTGTTCAGTTTGTGTCTCTTTCCCTGCTGCAGGTTGTCAAGCTGCCAGCTGGCCGACAAGAACATCCGCGGGATGATGACGCCCAACCCACAAGAACTCAGGTGAGTCTACAAAGTCAATATACTCCTGAGCATGTTCAGAACAGGGCTGCAGTCAAGACCACTAAACAAGACCAAGCCTGTAGTCGAAAAGAAAATACACGTATGCCCCATGTCTTTTCCTACACACTTTTCCTTGACGTCGATGGTCAAGGAAAGACTTAGGAACAAGTCCTCCGAACCGTACGACAATACAGGTTGTTTATTCCGGGGACCGCTCATTTCTCCGACGCTCCATTGTTCCGACTTCTCAATAACCCGAAAAATTGCCTTTGGTCCTGCAGCCCACTAGTCCGAAGCCCCTTTGGTGGCGAAATTACGAATCCCACTATGGCCACGCCAAGTCCCGCCCTACGAAGCAGCTCTATTGGTTGGAGATAGGCATTTGACCTCCAGTGGTTAAAGGGATACGCCACCGTTTGTTGAAATAGGGCTTATCATGGTCTCTCCTCTAGCTGTAGATAGGTGGGGTCTCCTCTAGCTGTAGATAGGTGGGGTCTCCTCTAGCTGTAAATAGGTGGGGTCTCCTCTAGCTGTAAATAGGTGGGGTCTCCTCTAGCTGGAGATAGGTGGGGTCTCCTCTAGCTGTAGATAGGTGGGGTCTCCTCTAGCTGTAGATAGGTGAGGTCTCCTCTAGCTGTAGATAGGTGGGGTCTCCTCTAGCTGTAGATAGGTGGGGTCTCCTCTAGCTGTAGATAGGTGGGGTCTCTCCTAGCTGTAGATAGGTGGGGTCTCCTCTAGCTGTAGATAGGTGGGGTCTCCTCTAGCTGGAGATAGTTGGGGTCTCTCCTAGCTGTAGATAGGTGGGGTCTCCTCTAGCTGGAGATAGGTGGGGTCTCTCCTTGCTGTAGATAGGTGGGGTCTCCTCTAGCTGGAGATAGGTGGGGTCTCCTCTAGCTGTAGATAGGTGGGGTCTCCTCTAGCTGTAGATAGGTGGGGTCTCCTCTAGCTGTAGATAGGTGGGGTCTCCTCTAGCTGTAGATAGTTGGGGTCACCTCTAGCTGTAGATAGGTGGGGTCTCCCCTAGCTGTAGACAGGTGGGGTCTCCTCTAGCTGTAGATAGGTGGGGTCTCCTCTAGCTGTAGATAGGTGGGGTCTCCTCTAGCTGTAGATAGGTGGGGTCTCCTCTAGCTGTAGATAGTTGGGGTCTCCTCTAGCTGTAGATAGGTGGGGTCTCCTCTAGCTGTAGATAGGTGGGGGTCTGCTCTAGCTGTAGATAGGTGGGGTCTCCCCTAGCTGTAGATAGGTGGGGTCTCCCCTAGCTGTAGATAGGTGGGGTCTCCTCTAGCTGTAGATAGGTGGGGGTCTGCTCTAGCTGTAGATAGGTGGGGTCTCCTCTAGCTGTAGATAGGTGGGGTCTCCTCTAGCTGTAGATAGGTGGGGTCTCCTCTAGCTGTAGATAGGTGGGGGTCTGCTCTAGCTGTAGATAGGTGGGGTCTCCTCTAGCTGTAGATAGGTGGGGTCTCCTCTAGCTGTAGATAGGTGGGGTCTCCTCTAGCTGTAGATAGGTGGGGTCTCCTCTAGCTGTAGATAGGTGGGGTCTCCCCTAGCTGTAGATAGGTGGGGTCTCCTCTAGCTGTAGATAGTTGGGGTCTCCTCTAGCTGTAGATAGGTGGGGTCTCCTCTAGCTGTAGATAGGTGGGGTCTCCTCTCTAGCTGTAGATAGGTGGGGTCTCCTCTCTAGCTGTAGATAGGTGGGGTCTCTCCTAGCTGTAGATAGGTGGGGTCTCCTCTAGCTGTAGATAGGTGGGGTCTCCTCTAGCTGTAGATAGGTGGGGTCTCCTCTCTAGCTGTAGATAGGTGGGGTCTCCTCTCTAGCTGTAGATAGGTGGGGTCTCTCCTAGCTGTAGATAGGTGGGGTCTCCTCTCTAGCTGTAGATAGGTGGGGTCTCCTCTAGCTGTAGATAGGTGGGGTCTCCTCTAGCTGTAGATAGGTGGGGTCTCCTCTCTAGCTGTAGATAGGTGGGGTCTCCCCTAGCTGTAGATAGGTGGGGTCTCCTCTAGTTGTAGCAGTTTGTAAAAGACAACTGCGGTGCTCAGAGAATCCGACTGCACTCACACCTGGCTTTGTAATTTTGCGACCTGATGCTAAAGGAGATAAGAAAGGAAGCATTGAAGCGCCTATCCTTTAGACCGGGTAAACCCAGCCCGATCTGCCAGCGATTTGATGTCACCCAGCAGCTCAGGCTGGAAACTTGTACGTTTATCTCTCCTGCTTCCGTTACAAATCTGCGGGGACCAATCACAAACTGGCTTATCCACCTGGCGCGCTATTGGCGGGTTTAACAGTATGACGATAGAGAAGCGACCAAGCAGCTTCTTGTTTACATTCAACATGGCGGCCACCGAAGCGCAGCAACCCGTTGATGCCGCTGCTACGTCACCCGGATCGTTGCTCTGATTGGTCGAAGGACTATCCAATTGCGTACAGACTGGTGATAGCCAGACTACTTTAGCATTTAGAGAATTCCACCAGCTCTGATCAGAGCTACCACTTCGATACCATCGGGTCAACTCACTCAGTTTGGAACCTTCCTAAGCAAAAAAAAGACTATTGGTCTGCAGCCCAAGTCTGAGCAATGTGGAGGTTCCAGAGGCCAAATGGGGGTCAAGTCCATTGTTCAAGACCAAGACACTGTTTAACGTTTGTGCCTCAGGTGTCCGACCCCCGGCTGCGATGGATCCGGACACATCACTGGAAACTACGCCTCCCACAGGAGGTACAGTATGCACGCATCAGACTACACCTGGCTGCAGCCACGCATGGCGCTACAGCCAAAAAAGATACAGTACGTCACTGTACGTGTTTTTCTAAATTGGTCTTCTGTCCTGCAGTCTGTCCGGTTGTCCACGAGCCAAGAAGAGCGGCATCAAAATCCTCCACAGCAAAGAGGACAAGGACGACCAGGAGCCAATCAAGTAAGGTTTCTATATAGATAAAGCCTGGGAAGTTTCAGGAGGGTAATTATGAGAAATCGTACCCTCGGATTAGTAATTTATGCAGTTAATACGCTCATTGAATTCCCTCAATTAACTAAATTATGCGCTCATAGTTTCCTTTCCAACCTCTGTCTCATGGAAGACAGCCATATACCTTCATCACATCCAGTTACACTGTTGTTTCACAGCCAAAACCTGACGTATATATAACAGCCAAGCAGTCTTTGGCAAAGTGTCGAGAGGAGAAACAAAAACTAAATATTATTTCATAGCAAGGTTTCATATTTTGAGGACATTTATTAATTAATTAAAAGCAGTGTTGACGGTGCCGTAGGTAGGATTGAGAAGATCCAGGACTTAGCCAAAAAATTTGAACATCGACAACTTCTCAGTCTCTCCCCCCTATCTGCTAAAGCCCAAAACGATCTAAGCCCCTCCCCCCACAAGGGAGAATGAATGCGTGTGTATGAGCAGTGATTGACACGCAGTTAGACCCCCCCCTTGGCCCTGATTGGTGCATCTGAACAGGGAGTGGTGGTTTTTTGTACATACATAGGATCAGTTTCAGCAGATATGACAGAAAGGTAGTTTTAGAAGTCTTACCTACTGCACCTTTAACAGATTTTTTTTAAAGAACTACCTACAAAATGACAGAAACCATCTTTGGAAGAAATGTATTTGATGTGCCACTCTTGTCTTTTCTTGGCTTTGTGCTTTTGTCCTGTTGGAAGTTGAACCTTCGGCCTTAATAGCGCTGGATCAGGATTTCACTCTCTTCACTTGTTCCCACAAATCCCACATCACCATTTAATCGTACTGTGCAGGTGATGAGATAAGAAATGGTGGAACGAGCTCCCCACTGATATCAGGATGGCCGAAAGCCGAAGGCTAAAAACACATCTCTTCAGACTACACCTCAGATAAAAAAAAACCTGCACTTTCATCTTTGTAGCTTTACTTATTTAAAGCTAATGTACGTGCACTTACTACTTGTTGTCTGGAGTTTGTACCTTCACAGTTGAAAGCATTCAATTGTAAGTCGCTTTGGATAAAAGCGTCAGCTAAATGACATGTAATAATGTAATGTAATGTAATAAGAGAGCGCTTAGAATTGAGGCCAAAACAGTTCAATCTTGGTTTCATGAGACTAGATTATCTCATGTCACTGGCTGAGAGTCCTTTAGGTGCTTTTTGCTGCAAACTCCATGTGTCTGTCACTTCAGTCAATGACCTCTCGGTCAGTTCTTGGAAGAGTCATTTGTTCTAAACTTCTTCCATGTAAGAATGATAGGCCTTCAATGCAGAATACATGTTTTTTTTTTGTAGCCTTTTCCCAGATCTGTGCCTCGCCACAGTCCTGTCTCTGAGCTCTGCAGGCATTTCCATTCACCTCGCGACTCGAGGCTGTCAGACCTTATATAGACAGGTGTGTGTGTGTGTGTGTGTGTGTGTGTGTGTGTGTGTGTGTGTGTGTGTGTGTGCCTTTCCAAATCATGTCCAATCAGTTGAATTAACCACAGGTGGACTCCAATCAAGGTGTAAAAACATCTTAAAGAGGATCAAGAGAAATGGGAGGCACCTGAGCTGAATTTCAATAGTCATAGCAAAGGGTCTGAGGGTGCGTTCATGGGCATCGGAAAAAACATTTATTTTCCCCAGTGAAAACGTCAACATTCACGTCACTTCATGGGGGCATCAGGTGGGAAACTGGGGCTAGATTTTGCTAACAGAGTTGCCCAGCTGGTGACAGCTGACGTACAGAAACATGGCCGACGATCGTTCAAATGTGTTGAAGGGTGAGAAACTTTTCCTAAATATAGAAAATTCACGCATGCATGTAATATATTTTGCCAACGTCGACAACGTGCTATCGATTTAGGTCTGTTATTGTGGCCTCCGTGTTTTCACACGCCCGATGCTCTCGGCTACGCCCAACAGTTGGTGGCAGCCATGCAACAAGTTGTTATGCCAAACGCCAATATAACAGAAGAAGAAGAACGCGCATCCCGACCATAGACAGTAAAGAAGCACATGAACGCTGGCAGTCGGAAAAACAAGGTAATCACGGGGGCGGTCCCTGATATTCCCAGGTGGCATGAACGCACCGTGAATACTCCTGTTAACGTGATATTTCAGTTTTTAAAATCCTGTTTTTGTCATTGTGGGGTAGATATATGAGGATGCAAATAACTACAATAATTACACACAAAGTGTATGAATTAGGTCTGCAAGTTATGATTATTATTGCCATTATTATTTAGGATTAATTGGTCAGTTTTTGAGCCTATAAAATGCCAGAATATTTTGTCGAACGAACCCAAAGATGTTCAGTTTACAATGATACAAAAACAGAGGAAAGCAACAAGTGATTGTTGATGAATGCCGATTAATTGATTATTAAAATTGTTGCTAATAAATTATCTGTCTGTTGACTCATCGATTAATCCAGCAGTTTGAGCTGAATTTTTGTATTGATTTCATTTTTTTATAACTTTATAAAATCAAGGTTCATATTTCCTGGTGTGGCTCTCTGTCTGTCCTGCGGTTGACAGATACGTCCATCTACTCTCTCTTAAAATGCTGCCTGTGTGCGCTGACCTTTCTAACTTTGGGGAAAAAATTTTTTTTTTGGAGAGGAGCTGTGCTCAGTCCTCCACTTCACCTCTCGCTCCCAGCAGGCCGAGTCCGCTAAAGGTTAGCGCTAACGAGCGTTTGACATTTTCCTTAAAGCAGAGCCGTAATGTTAAGCCAGTAGGACCTTGTGAATAATAAGTTCAGCTGGTGTCAGTCTGCAGCCAGCTCTGCTCCCATCCACCATCATCGTTAACAGTGGAATCATAATTAAGCTTAACCCGAGGTATAGGCTGGAGAGCGGCCCGCCGACGCTCGGCTCATTCTAAAATCAGCACAAATGTCACGGCGAAGGGCGTTTTGGGATGCGGGAGGCGGAGCAGACTGGCTGGAAGTTGAGGAGGCGTCACCTGCAGAGCAAGCGGTGTTTGTCCTGCTCGTCGTTACACCGCTGTGGCCTCAGGGCCTTGGAGGGGAGAGAAGGAGGGGAGAGAGTTTGTAGGTGAGGAGGTGAGTCCTCCCTCCATCAAATGAGTCCTGAACAGATCCTTTTTTTTTAAATCTTCACCACCTTTTTCATCGCTCAACCAGCTAGCAGCACTGTGGCCCAGTGGTAAGCACTGTGTCCCAGTGGTAAGCACTGTGTCCCAGTGGTTAGCACTGTGGCCCAGTGGTAAGCACTGTGGCCCAGTGGTAAGCACTGTGTCCCAGTGGTAAGCACTGTGTCCCAGTGGTTAGCACTGTGGCCCAGTGGTAAGCACTGTGGCCCAGTGGTTAGCACTGTGGCCCAGTGGTTAGCACTGTGGCCCAGTGGTTAGCACTGTGTCCCAGTGGTAAGCACTGTGTCCCAGTGGTTAGCACTGTGTCCCAGTGGTAAGCACTGTGGCCCAGTGGTTAGCACTGTGGCCCAGTGGTTAGCACTGTGGCCCAGTGGTTAGCACTGTGTCCCAGTGGTTAGCACTGTGTCCCAGTGGTTAGCACTGTGTCCCAGTGGTAAGCACTGTGTCCCAGTGGTTAGCACTGTGGCCCAGTGGTTAGCACTGTGTCACAGCAAGAAGGTGTTGGGTTCAAATCCAGGTCGTCCTGGGCCTTTCTGTGTGGAGTTTGCATGTTCTCCCTGTGCCTGTGGGGGTTTTCTCCGGGTGCTCTGGTGTTTTTTGATGGTTTCCCCACCATCAAAAAACATGTACTAGGTTCTCCAGTCAGTGCCCTTGTACCAAGGCACTGGCTAAGATCTGGAGTTGGTCCCCGGGCGCTGTGATTGGCTGCCCACTGCTCCCTTGACGGACGGGTTAAATGCAGAGAATAAATTTCGCTACACGCAAAAAATAACAGTAACTCCACTGAAATTATTTGACGCTAAAGTAACGAGGCAATTTTGTAAAATGTACGGAGTAGAAAGTACCGATATTCGTGTTAAAAATGTAAGGAGTAAAAGTAAAAAGTCTGCAAAAAATAAACAGTAAAGTAAAAATATCTGAAAAATATACTTGAGTACAGTAACGAAGTATTTACCTTCGCCACTTGTTTTAGGAAATTATAGACCTTCTGCAGTCTGATCTCATGAAGTGGAAAAGGTAAGATGATTAAAAATGGATGTGACGAATAGAGAAGAGAAGCAGACTTCCCATCTCTGTGTAAGAGTTAAACCAAACAAAGGCAACCTAAATGCTGACCGTGAAGCTCCTTGACACGTCTGTGTTTCTTCTTCCTCGCAAGGTGTCCGGTGCCGGGCTGTGATGGACAGGGACACGTGACAGGGAAGTACGCCTCCCACCGCAGCGCGTCAGGCTGCCCCTTGGCGGCAAAGAGGCAGAAGGACAGCTACGTCAACGGCTCGCAGTTTGTCTGGAAATCTGGCAAGACGGACGGGATGAGCTGCCCGACCCCAGGCTGCGACGGCTCGGGACACGTCAGTGGGAGCTTCCTGACGCATCGGAGGTGGGCGTGGCTCTGTGTCATTCTGTTTCAATTGTATCACAGAAATTGAAAAGAAAACTGTTCTGATGTTTATCCTGATGACTGTTTTGCAAATCATAATACACATACATAGTTTGATTGTTTTTTTTTTACAGGCTGCCATTGCTTTTTTTTTATTTTTTAAATTAAAATCAGCCAGCACAGACACATGTACATTTGAAGCAGATTGATAATACATTTGCAGTCAAGCTTTCGTCAATGTGCGCGTACGTGTGTTTTATTCCAGTCTCTCCGGTTGTCCCCGTGCCACCTCGGCCATGAAGAAAGCCAGGATGAGCGGTGTGGAGATGCTGACAATCAAGCAAAGAGCAAGCAAAGGTCAGAGCCAACCGCTAACCTAAAACAGAGGGGAAGAAACGCATCTGAAAAGATACTGTGGCTGCCCGATCCATACCAGAAACCTGATCCTTTCTATGCATATGCGTAGTGGTCAGGGGGTGGGACCTGGACGGATCGGGCAGTGACAGATATGAGCAGAAAAAGCTAAGCCAAGGAGGGTTGCATATTAGCCTGGCTCCGCCCTCCTACGTACTGCCGCTCAAAGCCCTTGTCAATGGAATGTAATGGCAAAAATACTTCTAAAGCACATTCTTTTATTAGGATTAATCTGATTACTGTATGTGTTAACTTAAGAAAATGGTTTCTAACAGATGAACAGCTAAAACTATAAACTTTGATTAACTGAAGACTGAAGTGTCTTTTTCGCGAGGTCTTTACTGACGTGTGTTTAGAACAAGTTCAGATTAGGCACCGTAAACAATATCCTACAGTGTCTCTAAAACAGTTTTGTTTTTCCCCGGCAGCTGATACAAGGAAAGGTGTTATGACTTGGGTTTTAACTTTGCCAAAAGGCATGACATGACTCTTTGCTTTTTGTTTGTGTAACTGGGTCTTTGTAAGATCCATGAGAGGGGGGGGAAGGAAAGCCGTCACCATTTGTTTTGATTCTCTATATGTTGGTTTTCTGTGAGTTAAAGAACTCAGAGCGCTCTTGCATAGCCACCGAGGTGGCTGTGTTACAGCGTTTCTCCATTTGCAAATGAGAATAAACACTCTATAACCAGACTTTGGTTTCTGCTCAATGGTCTTCATTTGTTTCACTACAAGCTTTAAACCTTTTATTTACTTACACCGTGTTATTAGGAATCATTTCCACGACAGGAGATTGGCCAGACTCTCTGTACTAGAGTCTGGTAGGACCAGGCTAGTTGCACATTAGCCTCGTCTTGAAAGCCTATATGCAATCTGTATCATGTTATTGTTTTTTGTGCATTATCCGTGACACTAATAAAAAAAAAATAAAGCTAATTACATGTTCTTTTTGGTGTAAGGCATCGAAAACGATGAAGAAATCAAACAGCTGGATGAAGAAATCAAAGATCTGAACGAGTCCAACACTCAAGCGGAGTCCGACATGATAAAACTGAGGACACAAGTAAGAAACTGTCTGAGTGTGTGTGTGTGTAAAACATTTGTGAAGCGAATTCACTACAGCAGAATGAGAGAGACTGGGAGAGCATCTGTTGATTTAAGACATTTCACAGAGGATGCAGCTTTTTAACATGGAAGATTTTGCAAAGTTAGAGAACTAGTTTGCGGTAAATTCTTTAAATAGCATCCAGGCCTTAATTTACTTTAACTGCAGAGACGACTGGCTTTAATTTAATTGCGAATTTACAGTAATTTACTGCAAAGATAACACTTATTTTTGGATGAAAACCGTAATTCACACCGACTCCAAAAAGCACATTTCAGTCCAAGGTTAACCTTCCCAGGGTGATAAACATCTAAATGTTTGTACATAAAATGTTTAAAACATGAAAGGAAACATAGTCTTGCATAATCCACGCAGCATTCTGGGAGAAAAACGTGCTCTGCTTTATTGGCATTGCTTTAAAGTGCCCATATTATGAAAAATATCACTTTTTCTGGGATTTGGGGTGTTATTTTGTGTCTCTGGTGCTTCCACACACATACAAACTTTGAAAAAAAATCTATCCATGTTGTTCTGAGTGAGATACGGTTTCTGAATGATTCCTGCCTTCAGTCTCCGGGTGAGCTGGTCAAAACCTGCACGGCTTTCTACGTCAGTAGCCGAGACGAGGTGGCTAACCGTAGCATGCTAGCGCTAGCATGCTAGCTCGTTCTCAATGGCAAAGCACTGCTACAACACACACTAGTTCACCATAATCTACAAAAGAACTACTTCCATGTCCCTGTTCTGCAGGTATTCCACGTTAAATTGGAAGTGCGCCCTCGTTTAGAAGAAGTCTCCCTGATAATCCTGCCTTGAAGTTAGAGAAACAAGCAGCTAGCTGGTGTGATCTTACCGAGCTACTGAGCATGTGCGACTCCCTAGATAGAATAGAGTAACATCCAGCAGAATTTACAGCGACCAATCCCGGAAGTGGAACGTTGTGGATATAGATCAGGGGCGTCAAACTCAACTTCCCAGAGGGCCACACTGGAAAATAAGAATCACATCAAGGGCCGGACGTTTTAGTTTATTGACATGCTTTTATTTAATCAAAAAAGTAAAATATCTTTGACTGTATTATTGCACGTGTCATATAGTCTTCTCACTTACAGTTTGGTCGACATAAAGTCCTAAAGAAGTCAGAAAAAGGTTCCTCAGCCATCATAAAAAAAACAACAACGCCCAGAAAAAGTGACAAAAAGGTCGGAAAAAGTGACAAAAACGTCAGAAAAAGTGACGAAAACGTCAGAAAAAGTGACGAAAACGTCGGAAAAAGTGACAAAAGCGTCAGAAAAAGTGACAAAAACGTCGGAAAAAGTGACAAAAACGTCAGAAAAAGTGACAAAAACGTCGGAATAAGTGACAAAAACGTCGGAAAAAGCGACAAAAACGTCAGAAAAAGTGACAAAAACATCAGAAAAAGTGACAAAAGCAGTTGCAAATCATCAAAAAATGTTGGGCCAAAATGTATCGTGAACCTAAATTGATAAGCGGGCCGGATCGTAATCTGCGAGGGGCCGGATTTGGCCCGCGTGATATAGATTAAAGGAAACTAAAACATATTTCACCCCCCCAAAATGTAACTGTGCTGCTAATAACTGATGTCCCGGTCTGGCAGATCACCACCATGGAGACCAACCTGAAGTCCATTGAAGAGGAGAACAAGGTGATCGAGCAGCAGAATGACTCGCTGCTGCACGAGCTGGCCAACCTCAGCCAGTCGCTCATCAACAGCTTAGCTAACATCCAGCTTCCACACATGGTAAGAAATAAATTGGCTGCGCATTCAGGCGAATAGTTCGTTTGGTATAATTATTTCACAATCTCAGGCTTTAACGAGAAGGAGATTACAAACTTGGAAGGTAATATTTTCTTGTATTTAAGACTCATCAGCTTTGCCTTAGTTTCATTTCAGTCAAATGATCTGAAATTTGCAATTTTCACACTGGCAGGTAAATTGACAATTTATGTTAAAGGGGCGCTATGCAGTTGAGTCCATGTCTTGTGTGTTTCCTGTCTTGTTGCTGGCAGGTTTCTCTATTTCATCTTCAGAATAGATATCTGGCAGCTCCTATGTTTCCTCGTGTCTGACTCCTCTCTCGGTCAGTCTGCCGTCTCCTCTTCCTCTCTTCCTCCCACAATGCTTTCCTAGCTTTCTGCTTCTTCTTTGCCGGCTCAGCCGTGACGATAGTGTGAAAAACTCCATCTCTACCTCGTTAGCCGGTTCCTGAACGGCCGTATGTGTGCAGTGCTGTGAAGCAATTCGTTACATGGCGAGACCTGATATCACGCCATACTTCCTGATGCTGAGGCCGCCGGGTCGCCGGATGAAAGTTGCGAGGGTGGTTTTTCATCTCACAGGCACTAGGGGGGAGACGACCACCATTCAACCAGAAAAAAGTCATATAACCATTCCAATGACTCCCAAGCTGTTCAGTTACATTAAGCTAAAAGAAAACTGCATAGTTCCTCTTTAACAAGAAGTGATCCATTTCCAAAATAAATATTTCTAGAATCTATAGAGGGTTGTCGTATCTTGAAACATGACAGAATATATATTTTTTTGCTCTTTCATTGAAGAAAATATAATGTTTGTTTAAATAATAGACAAAATGATGTTAAAATTTAGATATTTTGCACCATTATGAACTTGAAATAAAAAGGTACTTCATTTGCATTTTTTATCTGAGGTTCGAGCTTCTGTCAGATGTCATGTTTAATATGCTGAATGTGTTCACTTCTTTATGTTAAACATTTAAATATTTGTGGGTCGGTGACAGATTGGAACTGGTCTGAAGCCGACTAACGTCACGATTTTAATCCCCTCGAGGTGTTAAAGTCGTCTCCAGCCTTTTCTGTAGCGACACTCAAGTTTTTTCCTCATCTGCTTCCTTCTGTTCGCCACCTTCTTCTTCTTTTTTCCAGCAGTCCATGCTGTGCTTCCTCCCCAGTGCTTTACAACGCCTCACAGAGTTTCACACAAAGAAACGGTCTCTTTTTTTTCAGTTTGAGTGAAGTGCTCATGGCTGTTTTGACGTCATGTTGTCTCAGTGTAGAAAGAAGACTGGGGCTAATTGGATAATCTCTCTTTAAGCAGTAGCCTATACCCCCAAGTTGCTTTATAACGGGACTCTTAGCCTACTCTCTTTCCATTCATGTTGCTTCATATCACACTGCAAGGAACATGTCCGTCTTAACAAGACATTTGATATTCATCCCTTTTGAAACGAGCTCTAAATCTTGCTCACTTTCACTAGTTTGGATTTAAAGGAACACGCCGAGTTATTGGGACTTTGTCTTATTCACCGTATCCCCCAGAGTTAGATAAGTCCATACATACCCTTCTCATCTCCGTGCGTGTCATCACTCTGTCTGACGCACCCACCGCTAGCCTAGCTTAGCACAGATCCTGGAGGTAACCGGCTCCATCTAGCCTAGCTTAGCACAGATCCTGGAGGTAACCGGCTCCATCTAGCCTAGCTTAGCACAGATCCTGGAGGTAACCGGCTCCATCTAGACTAGCTTAGCACAGATCCTGGAGGTAACCGGCTCCATCTAGCCTAGCTTAGCACAGATCCTGGAGGTAACCGGCTCCATCTAGCCTAGCTTAGCACAGATCCTGGAGGTAACCGGCTTCATCTAGCCTAGCTTAGCACAGATCCTGGAGGTAACCGGCTCCATCTAGCTAGGCTAGCGGTGGGTGCGTCAGACAGAGTTACGACACGCACGGAGATGAGAAGGGGATGTCTGGACTTATCTAACTCTGGGGGAGACCGGGAATAAGACAAAGTCCCAATAAGTTGCCGTGTTCCTTTACTGTAAAGTCCTAGCTTATTTTTTTTAGATAATCACTTGATTTTCCTCAAATTAGTTGTTTTTTGTCGGACAGAGTGAAAAGTTCTGCAGAATTTTTCCTTTTTTTGTGTTTTCTGTTCATACGTTCTCTAGGATATAAGATACATCCCATAATAATAATAATAATAATAATAATAGGAAATGACCAATAGATCAGGTCATATGTATTTTAGCTTTTTTCAGTACAGTGTATTTACAGTTTGAGCTACCTTTTAAAAGGTGTCATGATGTCTTTCCGCCACAATCTTCCCTCATTCAAGTCGATGATTAAAAATCTACTTGTGGTATATAGTAACAGACATTTTGATTTGAGCGCTCAAAAGATCATTTTTGTTTTGTCTTTTATTTTAAAGAATCCAAATTGGGGAAACTTTCAGCTGCAGTGTGAACAGAGCCAGAGGGAGAAATGACTTGCTAAGGCGGACGTTGTGTCTTTTTCTCGGTGACGCCGCCGTGTAACTAGCGGGCTAATAGACTTCTCTGTACACCCTCTCCTGTAGAGACCGCTGCCACAGAAAGAGGCCCCAGTAAAGCATAACTGCTGTTTACAGATGCCTCCCAGAGTAAGAGATCCATTTATCCTTTATCCAATTATCCTTCTCTTCTGCTCTGTCACCCCCTTTCCTCCCCCACTGTGGCGTCCACACATTACAGCTATCCATTTTTTTACTGCAGTATACAAAAGTGTAACTCAGGCGTTTTAGTGACAATAACTAATATACCTGTGGACAATTCTTATTCTAAATACTAATAGTAGTTTAAGATCAACAAGCCTTGAGGCGAAGCAGCTCTGAAATCTGAAATAATCTGATTGGTTGAGTTAAACCGCAGAGGTCACTGGCAACATAAATCTGTATTTTGCTTTTATTTACATATTCCTGGATAACACAACAAGTAAAATAAGTCCAATTCTGATGAAATAAACATTATGTGTGCTGCACACTCACCCCCACGAAGTGCAATTGGATCCAGGTTAGGTCACTGGCAACATAAATCTGTATTTTGCTTTTTATTTACATATTCCTGGATAACACAACAAATAAAATAAGTCCAATTCTGATGAAATAACATAAATTATGTGTCCTGCACGCTCCCCCCCCCCCCCCCCCCCCCGCATTACAGGCAGTCTACTTCCTGTGTTGGCAATCAACGTTGGCACAGGAATTAAATCGTGAGATGCAGAAACATTCACATTAGGCATAATTGCTAGGGATACAGGGCTTAGAAAGCACATTACAGGATAAAAAGAACTGGGCCTAAAATCGAGCCTTGTGGGACACCACATATAAAACTAACTGTGCTCGTCCGAACAAACAGAAATCACAATCACATTTCTATCCTTTTTTTTTTTAAAACACTTAAGCCACTGAGGTTGAACTCAACCAATAGTACTATTTTTAAGTCCAAAGCTGCTCTGTCTTGTCAGCTTGGCTATCACCAGACCAAACTCAGTCTTTTAAGATTGAACATCAGTCTGCGGAGTCTGCTCTGTATTTTCTCTGCACAAGAGGCGGGACCAACGGGCATAGTTCAAATGACTCTGCATTGCAATTGGATAGTCCTTCGACCAATCAGAGCAACGATCCGGGTTACGTAGCAGCGACAGCGGCATCGACGGGTTGCCGCGCTTCGGTGGCGGTGGCCGCCATGTTGAATGTAAACAAGAAGCTGCTCGGTCGCTTCTCTATCGTCATCGTGTTAAACCAGCCAATAGCGCGCCAGGTGGATAAGCCAGTTTGTGATTGGTCCCCGCAAAATTGTAACGTAAGCAGGAGAGACAAACGTTCAGGTTTCCAGCCTGAGCTGCAGGGTGCCATCACATCACCGGCAGATCGGACTGGTTTACCCAAACTAGCTGTGTCTCTTAAACGACGAAAACTCCCAGTCGGCTAAGTTGAGTCTCATTCATCTGCCCATTAACCTCCCATTAGTTTTTAACATTCTGATTTTGTCTCCATATGCTAAACATTAACCTTCCATCTATCCACCAGCTATCCATCCCTCTCCTGATTTTCGCATGGTTTGGAGTTGCATTGCGTAGACCTTCACAGGCTGACGTATAGATATTAATATCATAACATTACAATTTAATTAGAAAAAAAGGAGCTTCCCCGATGGTGTTCCCTTCCTCCGTTGCTGTCCCCTTTTGTCTTCCAAACTTTTCCCCACAATGTCTCACAGAAAATACACTTATTTTCTAAAATCACAAAGTCTAATCCCTCTGATGTCTTGTTTCTTCGTGGGTTTCTTTCCCCTTCACAGGAGCCAATGAACGAACAGAACTTTGACACTTATGTGAGTACGTTGACAGACATGTACACTCACCAGGACCAGTACCAGAGCCCGGAGAACAAGGCGCTGCTGGAGAACATCAAACAGGCAGTTCAGGGTATCCAGGTCTAGCCCTGATTCAGGCCAAAATAACAAATGCAAAGCAAAAACAACAACAACAAAAAAGTCAAAAAGAGAGGGGAATGGGTTGTTTTGTTTGCTGCTGTAATCTACAATAGTTATTTTAATTCTTCTGCTGTTATGCTTTCAACTCCATGGGTATTTTTTTTTATTGTTTATTTGTCGTTGCCTTGCTTTGAAAAACAATTACCAACGTTTAAAACGAACATTCACGTTTTGTACATTTTCATATGACCTAATATAATGTGATGTACTGTTTATAGCTGCTAATGTATGCACATTCTAGTGTATATGTATGTATTTATTTATTTATTTATTGTAAGCTTGAATCATTTCTTATTTTAACACGAGACATCAAAAAACTGGGCGTCACGGGTTTAACGGGGAGCAGGGCGGCGAGGGCGAACGTGGCGAGCAATCATTTTCGAAAAGGCTTCTCGCACAAGCTGCGAAGCTGGAGAGTTTTTAACGGATTGTAAATCATTCATTTTTGTATTGTTTCAAAGTGGACACTTATATTACTGTAAATCTTTAAGCTAAAATTACGAGAAGAACCAATGCTATAAACAAGAAGATTTCAAACATCATGACACGGAAACTTACTGGTGCAAATCCCATCATCCCCTCCGGAGTTTGTTTTTTTGTTTCAAACTGTCCTGTTTCTGTCGCTTATCTTTGTTTGTGCGGAGAATGAAGCGGAAAGACCAATGGCTACAGAAAATGTAGGAGACAATCTGCCGTTCTGAATTTCTTTTAATCATCAACCGTGAACTAGCTAATAGGACAACGTGTCAGCAATATTGGTATGATAATATTAAATTGTTTGTTTAGATATGGGATGCAATCTATATGAAAAAAACAATGTTTGGGTATATGCAATTTCTTATGAATTAAACTAGCAAAGAGCTGATAGATCTTTTTACTAACTATAAATGTATTGCGTTTTGTATAAACCTTTTACTACAATCATGTTTTAGGAAATCTGACGCGGGTGAAAGGACTTTGGTTCTGTCATGTTCAACTTTGCACAGGGACACCTTTGTTTCCATGTTTTGATGTTTTTTATTGTCGATTTAAGAGGCACTTGGCAGGCGAAAGGATTTGTAGATATGATTTTTCTTTCTAAAAAGGCTGACGGCTCCACTGGACTTACAGGGTCAAACGTCCCCATCCATCATTGTATATTGCACTCGTTCTGCAGAAAAACGTCTTTCCAGTCATGCATCTTATTGTGTGAGCCACAATGGGACATGATGCCAGACGACATGATGACCAAGCAGCACTTTTTTTATTATATTTGATTGTTATTGAAAAGATGAATAAAAAGTAGAGCCAGCAGTCGTAAAGCACCGACTGAGTGTTTGATCTGAATCGGCCTTACGATGACATTCAGTCTGAAATCACAGTACTGATGGAATACGTTTTCTGAATACCGTCGATCATGCATGCACTTTATTGGAGTATGTCAAAGTATTATCACGTGGTAAATGAAGCAAAAACTGTACAGAAAGTTTGTGGAAAGTGTGACTTTGACAAGACTTTGTGCTGGTGATTCCTGTTTGAAAGCAACCTGGAACAAATTTCACTTGGTTGATTTGTTAAGGAAAAGGAAAACTCCCCCTTCGGTACCGTGACATTGTTAAAACAAATAAAACAACATACTGGAGTGGTGGTTAACATAAAATCAATTTTGAAAGATGACCTAAAAGCAGAGTGCTGAACCACAGTGATAAGCTTCTGTCTTAAACGTTACCCTTAGTACCCTTTTCTATCGGAAATGCTCCATTTTCAACCACCTAAAACATGATGTTGCAGATTTATTGAGTTACGAAATGTGAGGAGGAGTTATTTCTGGCGTCCAGGGTTTTGTAAAAGTTCAATTTATTTTCTGGGTAGGCAGTCAGTACGTTTATATGCACGCCCATATTCCACTATTATTCCTAATATGACAATATTCCGAATTTGATACAGGTCATGTAAACAGCATATTCCGGGTGGATATTCCGAATAAGGCCGTATTCCGAATATAGCATTTTCCGATTAAGACATGTGGAATATTCCGGTATTATTCCGGTTTTAGAGACATTCTTTTGACAGCATTGTTTGGACATGTATACAGCGCATCGGAATATACATCTCAATCGGGGGTTTTACCGAAGGCTGTTCGATTACCAGTCCCTCCGGAAAAACGCAGAGTTTTTTTGTGATTGTTGTGGGCAAAAATCCTTGATTATGCGGCACGTTTTCTTAAAAAATGAGACGGAATATGCGGGATATTTATGCAATTTTATGCGATGAAATTGCGGGAACTTGCAAAAATTGCGGGAACTTGCAAAAATTGCGGGAACTTGCAAAAACTGCAGTTTGATGAAAAAGAGAAAAAAAAAGTGATTCCCCCCCAACACCGTGTTCTCAGTAGGGGACATTACATCACTTCATAATGTTCCCATGGCAACAGGGCAAAATGGCTGCTCTTGTGTGAAGTAAACGCAACATTTTTCATCTTCCTGCTGAGATATATGTGACTTTTTTGCAACGAAAATGCGGGGATTATGAAATCATGCAAGCCCCGCATATTTTGCGCGGAAATCGGCAACTTATGCGCCGAAAGTGCGGCGTATTTGAAAAAATGCGGCCCCCGCATAAATATGCGGACTTTGGCTAATTATGCATTGAATTATGCGATCGCATAATCACGTTTTTTTTGGAGGGACTAGATTATCTATCCGTGTCGGAGTTCTGACGAGAAAGTCAGGACATTGCCTAGCGACACGCGCCAACACGCCCCCTTTCCTCGGGCAATAAACGGAATATTATGTGCATGTTAACGTAGTGACTGCGAGTTGGAGCACTTCCAAGCTTGGATGGACATGAAACAACCGCTTGAAATATCAGAGCAAAACATAAATAACTAACTGCAACTCCCAGGGTGCATTTCGGGGATACGCTTCCAATCACAGAGCTTAAAATTCAGCTTTGTGCGATTACTCAAAAGCTAAAAGTCCTCAGTCTGGTTCAGTGTCGTACCTCAACCTGCCTCTTCCCATTCTACTTCAGTTTGAGATTTCCTACATTTCCCAGAATGCCTTTTGGTAGAGAAATGGATCAAACAATGTTGTAACTTCCACCAAATCGTAACCATTTGATTGGTGACTTTGAGGGACTGATTCCTGGCTAAACGTGATGTTAAGGCCTCCTGCACGCTGGCTGCGTGGCGTGAGCGTGGCGTTTCTGTTGCGTGGCCGCTGCGTGGCGGCTGCGTGGCGTGAGCGTGGCGTTTCTGTTGCGTGGCGTTTCTGCTGCGTGGCGTTTTCTATGTCTTACACACCAGAAACGTGTCTGACGCAGCGCTGCTGCTCGCCTTGTCTGGACACATGGATGTTTCCCATAAACATAAACATAAATATATTCTGATCTTATTACAGCAAAGACAACGTCGGCAGTGTTGTTTATTTGGTTCTGTATTGACAGGTGACATATTTGAAAATTGATAATTATTTATTATTATTTTTTTAAATTGCACTTATATATCTGCATTTATGTCAAAACCTCGAGACTTTCAAACATCAAAAATGTAATTTATTAAATGTATTTGTGTCAAAATGACATATAAACATCTTTTTCTTATTCTATTTTGCCCGGAAACGCTTCCAACACGCCTGCGCGTCGCGTGAAAAATAGGCGACGGTCCTATTTCTAGCATGCACGCGTTGAGACCAGGCAGCGTGCACGCTCTCACCTGTTAACATGGGAGCTGAACTAAAAAACGGACACGCCACGCAGCCAGTGTGCAGGAGGCCTAACAGACACTTGATTTTGTTTCTGCAGTTTGCCTTCAATCTATAGTTTCCCTCAGGTTGGAAGAAGAAAGTACAAACAGGGGGGGAGTTTTCCTTTAAAGATGCCTCTTCTTTGGACTTTTACTGCAAAGCCTCATTCCCTGACTTCACATCTCTGTCCAAAGCTTAGTGTCTGCAGCTTCCTGCCAGTAAACTACTGCATTAGATAGACTGACAGCTTGTATTTTTTACGTAGTCAGTTATTCTTACTGATAACAAAAAGGAAATGGGAGTTAAAGCACAATTCTGCCACTTAAAGACAGTCAATAGACTAGATATTGTAATATCAGATGTAAAAGCTAAACTGTAACTATTTACATAGAGAATCTCAACACTAACATGTTACATGCTAGAATGCAAAAGAAATCCATATGAATATTTGTGAAATCATCAGTTTATGAAAATGTTACCGTTTCTTTCCAGCAGTGCATTGATAAGGGGTTTTTATACAACATTCATTTTCTCTCCTTTTACCCCTTTTTCTGTGTTAGTCGCAAACTTTCAACGACAGTTTTCTTACCACATGGCATGGGTTTTTTTTTGTTGATATTTTTGCTGTACGTTTGCGGTCACGAGATACACTACGTGATATTTTCATTTGACTTGTGAAGTTTGTACAATTTTTATCATGCTGGTGTTGGCATCTCTTGCTCTGAATAAATCTTGTGTTGCAACACTGAGTACGACCTGTTCTTGTCTTGAATCGGAAGCTCATATATTTAGGAAAGTTCATAACGAAACAGTAATGGATCACGCTGTATTTTCTGTGTGCATGTTTTATTACCGTCAAGTGTATATTTTCTTCCTTCCAAGGCAGCAGTACTTTCAATTAATTAAAATCAACTTGTGGAGCATAAAACCTGCTGCAGATAAACAAGTCATCACAGTTAACAGGGCTGGGTGTTGTTGACATTTGTGTATGTAACTAAATACATACTAAGTACAATTTTGAGGTACTTGTAGCCTGCTTTACTTGAGCGTTTCCATTTCCTTTTAAGATAAGATGAGAGACTTTATTGATCCCACACTGGGGGAATTCCCTTATTACAGCAAATTAAATGGAAACACAACAGACAAGACAAATACAGATAAATAGAATAGAATATATATATATATATATATATATATATATGTATAGCCTATATGTATATATATATGAATATATATACATACATATATATATGTGTGTGTGTGTAATAACGGCGCTCAGACAGTAGACGGGGCTAAATTGGCGCGCGCTGCTTTATTTGGCTCCACTGTTGTACTTCCGGTTCAAAAACACGTCTGTTTCCGGTCTGACAACAACAGCGAAAACAAGCACGACATAAACAAACGGGACAAACGCGGTAGTTTAACCGTTATAAACACAGGGCTCGGATGTGCCGTTAGCCCGGGTTGGTTCGGCTCGGCTCAGCTCGGGTGGAGGAGTGACGGTTACCATGGTGAAGTGTGTTGTGTCTGGGTGTCCGAACCGCCAGGCGGTGAACGTCAACCGGGGGGTCTTCCACCGAAAACCGAAGAGGTTCTTCAGCTTCCCCAAAGACCCAGCACGAGTCAAGGTAACGTAACGTAACGTAACGTAACCAACGCTACGGTACGACGGTTTAACGTTCGGTCACTGACATAAAACCAGCGGTGTAGTCTCTACGTCATACGCAGGTATAAGCAGGTAGGTGTACTCTACGCAGGTAGGCATACGCAGGTAGGTATACGCGGGCAGGTGTACGCAGACAGGTATACGCAGGCAGGTATACGCAGGCAGGCAGGTATACACAGGCAGGCATACGCAGGCAGGCATACGCAGGCAGGTATACACAGGCAGGCATACACAGGTAGGCATACGCAGGCAGGTATACACAGGCAGGCATACGCAGGCAGGCATACACAGGCAGGTATACACAGGCAGGCATACGCAGGTAGGTATATGCAGGTATATAAAAAACGTGATTTATGCGTTCGTACAATTCAATGCATAATCAGCCAAAGTCCGCATATTTATACGGGAGCTGCATTTTTTTTCAAATACGCCGCACTTTCGCCGCATAAATTGCCGATTTCCGCGCAAAATATGCGGGACTTGCATGATTTCATAATCCCCGCATTTTCGTTGCAAAAAAAGTCACATATATCTCAGCAGGAAGTTGAAAAATGTTGCGTTTACTTCACACAAGAGCAGCCATTTCCCCCTGTTGCCATGGGAACGTTATGAAGTGATGTAATTTCTCCTACTGAGAACACGATGTTGGGGGAATCACTTTGTTTTTCTCTTTTTCATGAAACCGCAGTTTTAGCAAGTTCCCGCAATATCATCGCATAAAACTGCATAAATATCCCGCATATTCCATCGCATTTTTTAAGAAAACGTGCCGCATAATCAAGGATTTTTTGCCCGCAACGATCACAAAAAAAACTCTGCGTTTTTCTGGAGGAACTGATATGTTTTGTGTCTTTGTTCAGGTGTGGCTGGCAGCGCTGAGGGAGACCAACAAGCAGGACGCGACGGAGCAGCATCTCATCTGTGAAGACCACTTCCTGCCGGAGGACATCTCCACCGGCGGGGTCAACAGCGATGCCATTCCCATCATGCCCCCCTACCTGGACGGGCCCATGGGCCTGATCAGCCCCTGGGGAGCCGAGTCGTCCGAGGAGGAGGATCAGTGGACCAACGGTGGCGGCTGCGGCGACGATGATGATGATGAGGCTGACAAAGGGGATGACGCTCCTGCTCGTGCGCCAGAACCTCCTGCAGGGGATCCACCACAGCAGGTCGGAGACTGTTAATCGCGCATTATATTTACTATGTGTACAAATAGACACCTTTTTTTGTATATTGATTTATACCATAAAGTACCATTCAACGTTCCTGTCCTGGGCCAGATGAATACTAGATAAATAGTGTGATTGTCTCTTTTCTTCTCGCGGTAACTCTGAACTGTTTTATTGAATATTTGTTGATTTTAAAGTCAAGTAAAAAGTTGTTTTCTTTTGATTTATCGAAAATATCCAACAACAGTAGACATAAAGGAGAATTCTGGGCGATTTCAACATGTAGCTATGTTGTTTGTGGTCACGGAGTGAGTCAGTAGTAGAGGGTGACAATTTTTTGGGTCTATAGATAGATGGGGACGGAATAGAGCATAGAAATCAACGGGAGCGGGACGGAGAATTGTGTGTTTTGAGTGTGAGAAGATCTCAGTTAGCAGGTAATGCATGTTACCTAGGCCTGCAGGTAATGTATGTTACCTAGACCTGCAGGTAATGTATGTTACCTAGGCCTGCAGGTAATGTATGTTACCTAGGCCTGCAGGTAATGCATGTTACCTAGACCTGCAGGTAATGCATGTTACCAAGGCCTGCAGGTAACGCATGTTACCTAGGCCTGCAGGTAACGCATGTTACCAAGGCCTGCAGGTAATGCATGTTACCAAGGCCTGCAGGTAATACATGTTACCAAGGCCTGCAGGTAATGCATGTTACCTAGGCCTGCAGGTAACGCATGTTACCTAGGCCTGCAGGTAATGCATGTTACCAAGGCCTGCAGGTAATGCATGTTACCTAGGCCTGCAGGTAATGCATGTTACCTAGGCCTGCAGGTAATACATGTTACCAAGGCCTGCAGGTAATGCATGTTACCTAGGCCTGCAGGTAATACATGTTACCAAGGCCTGCAGGTAATGCATGTTACCTAGGCCTGCAGGTAATACATGTTACCAAGGCCTGCAGGTAACGCATGTTACCTAGGCCTGCAGGTAATGCATGTTACCTAGGCCTGCAGGTAATGTATGTTACCAAGGCCTGCAGGTAATGCATGTTACCTAGGCCTGCAGGTAATGTATGTTACCAAGGCCTGCAGGTAATGCATGTTACCTAGGCCTGCAGGTAATGTATGTTACCAAGGCCTGCAGGTAATGCATGTTACCTAGGCCTGCAGGTAATGTATGTTACCAAGGCCTGCAGGTAACGCATGTTACCTAGGCCTGCAGGTAACGCATGTTACCTAGGCCTGCAGGTAATGCATGTTACCAAGGCCTGCAGGTAATGCATGTTACCTAGGCCTGCAGGTAATACATGTTACCAAGGCCTGCAGGTAATGCATGTTACCAAGGCCTGCAGGTAATGTATGTTACCAAGGCCTGCAGGTAATGTATGTTACCTAGGCCTGCAGGTAATACATGTTACCTAGGCCTGCAGGTAACGCATGTTACCAAGGCCTGCAGGTAATGTATGTTACCTAGACCTGCAGGTAATGTATGTTACCTAGGCCTGTAGGTAATGCATGTTATCTAGACCTGCAGGTAATGTATGTTACCTAGACCTGCAGGTAATGCATGTTACCTAGGCCTGCAGGTAATACATGTTACCTAGGCCTGCAGGTAATGTATGTTACCAAGGCCTGCAGGTAATGCATGTTACCTAGGTCTGCAGGTAATGCATGTTACCTAGGCCTGCAGGTAACGCATGTTACCAAGGCCTGCAGGTAATGCATGTTACCAAGGCCTGCAGGTAATGTATGTTACCTAGACCTGCAGGTAATGCATGTTACCTAGACCTGCAGGTAATGCATGTTACCTAGGCCTGCAGGTAATGCATGTTACCTAGGCCTGCAGGTAATGCATGTTACCTAGGCCTGCAGGTAACGCATGTTACGTAGGCCTGCAGGTAATGCATGTTACCTAGACCTGCAGGTAACGCATGTATAGTGTAGCCTAAATTTCCGAGGCAACCTCAGTAATTTGACCGTGATTAACCAAACGTACACACGCGATATCAACTGGCTACTTATCCTCCAGACAGCGACGGACAACGTCTCTTTTTCTTTCTCTCCTTTCCGCCAGGTGGCAGCGCGAGCCGCGCGAGTCCGCGACAGAGTCTGATAACTTTAGACAACACAGGGAACGAAACGGGATTCGGGAGTCTTTCTCTCAGGATTTTTTGGGGGGGTCAGGGATAGTCACGTGATCGGGATATGACGGGAGTATTTTCGAGGGCTCGGGACGGGATGGGAGCGACAGTTGATTCCCGTGTCACCCTCTAGTCAGTAGCACCCTGACGGCTGAAACGGGGCAGGTTGTAAACCGGATGGCTGCTTGCCTGTTGCTGGGTTACCTCCACCCCCCCCCCCCATTCCCCTCCCCCGTTGCAAGTCATGTTGTGGAATAGTGTGGTTATGTGCTTATTGCTGAGGTTTTTTTCCTGTTCCCACACTGTACTCTGTACTGTACTGAGCAGAGTCTGGGAGTTGCTTTTTTCTCCTCCCCTTTCCTCATGTTATGCTGTGTTTTTTTCTTACTTGTTGCATCTTCCAGCCCTGTCTACCCCCCCCCCCCCCCCCCCTTGTATGTATGTATGTTTGTGTACGGGCAGGTTGATGGTTTTGTAGCACTTTGAGATTCTTTTATGAAAAGTGCTTTACAAATAAAATGTATTATTATTATTAATAAACCTCTTAACATGTTGGCGATGTCATCACGAGGTCCTACCCATGTGCAGTGATTCCTTCAGAGGGAACACAGAGAATATGGCTGCAGTAGATGCGACAGAAATGCATAAACGTTGCTAGTGTTAATTCAGCCGGTGCACACACACACACACACACACACACACACACACACACACACACACCTCTCTTTAGTTTCGGTGAAGTCCACACAAGTTTGTAACCTGCTGTTTTCACTTTCTGATTTCCAGGATCCAGGTGCCAAGAAGACTTCAGGGACCAGGACCACTGGGTACATGTTTTTTTTTTCCTGCTTCTGGTTTTTTCATTTTTCATTCATGCTCAACGTTACATACGGATGGAGCCTTCTGTCTGTACTCTGCGTTCGTGCTATCCGTATTTGTGCACGTTTTCTAAAAGCTTACAGATACAAAACGGAGCAGTACTACCGGAAATCACGGGGGCGGCGTAGCCAGTAGTTAAAAATTGGTGCTGCTAGTAGGGCTGCACAATATATCGTCATTGCAATATACAAATCGCGAGACATATCACATATTTTCCTCATATCGTGCAGCCCTATCAGCTAGGCAAGTTAGATACCCCCAAAATAATAAATGCAAAATATTGAACATATGAAAAAACTACAAAAGTCACTTTTTTTTTTTTTACTACCAGAATCAAATTAAATAATTAGCTGTAAACAATAAATACTAAATGAAACTTTCCTTGACTGGGTCACAGGTGCATAGCATCGGCGACAGGATATTTGTCCTGAAAAAAAATGAATTGTTTTTTTTTGTTATTATAACTTTTAGGGGGGCTCGAGTCCTCCTGAAAAGGGTCTAAAATCCCCACTGCGGGCAGGTGATTACATCGTTTGAACTGTATCTGTTTTGGTATGTAACAGGAGCATAAATGAGCCTTTACGTGTTACAGACAGCTGGTTAATTTCTCACTTTTTCAGTTAAAATTAAATCTTGCTTCAGTTGATTTGTTTTAAATTGTATTTATGTTTCTCTTAGTGCTGGGCGGTATGACCAAAAATTCATATCACGTTTTCTTTTCAAAATTATGCCGGTTTTCCGGCTTTTGACGGGGTTTTTTTTCATGCATATTCAGATGTTCAATGCATTTTCTACTCGTTGAGAGAGGAATTACTGCAGTAAATTGACTTAATTGACTCATTCCTCACCACTGTATTAAGGGGACCGTGTCTTTAGCTCGGTGGTTGGTGATGGAGTTTGTAATCTGCTTTTTCTGTCATAGCGAGTCCCTCTAGCAAACGCGTCTTTAAGTGACATTTGGCTCAAGTTTTCTTTAGCTTTCCCCGTGTTACCTGCTGATGTGGAGGGCGCTGAGCCTGCTGACTTTAATTTCATACATTCTTGATATTCCAAGACGTGTTTGCAGCTGAGGTGGTGGAGCAAATTGCTCGCGTTGCCGCCTTTCGCGACTATTTTAGCCCGACAGCACTTGCGTAAAACGGTTGTTTGGTCAACGTCGGATTTTTGGAAACCAAACAACCTCCAAACAACAGACCCGGCGGCTCCTTTTTTTGGCACAAGTTCGTCAGTGTCATTACTTCTGCAGCATCCATCTTCCGTGTGACGTCCCTCTGGTGCGCTGCTGTTTACCGTCGCTGCTTAGAAGTGCAGCATTTTAAAGGGTCCGTCTAAAACAGTGTCGCGCGGCGCAGCGTAACGTTCGTTCCGGACGTCGTGTTATTAAACACACCGGTATGGCGGTATATTAAAAATGAACATCGTGACGACAATATACACCGGTTTTCAGTATGAACCGGTATACCGCCCAGCACTAGTCAGTCCCTCCAGAAAAACGCAGAGTTTTTTTGTGATTGTTGCGGGCAAAAATCCTCGATTATGCGGCACGTTTTCTTAAAAAATGTGATGGAATATGCAGAATATTTATGCAATTTTATGCGATGAAAATGCGGGAACTTGCAAAAACTGCGGTTTGATGAAAAAGAGAAAAGAAGTGATTCCCCCAACACTGTGTTCTCACTAGGTGAAATGACGTCACTTCATAACGTTCCCATGGCAACAGGGGAAAATGGCTGCTCTTGTGTGAAGTAAACGCAACATTTTTCATCTTCCTGCTGAGATATATGTGACTTTTTTGCAACGAAAATGCGGGGATTATGAAATCATGCAAGCCCTGCATATTTTGCGCGGAAATCGGCAATTTATGCGGCGAAAGTGCGGCGTATTTGAAAAAATGCGCCCCCCGCATTAATATGCGGACTCTGGCTGATTATGCATTGAATTCTGCGATCGCATAATCGCGTTTTTCTCGAGGGACTGACTAGTTTCTCTTCTTCTGTACTTCTCATGTGGGATCAGATGTTTATAGTGACACACTGAAGTGGTTCCTGCTCATGTTGGCAGAAATGACAACAAGATATTTTGTATATCTCTCTCTCTTTCTTTCCAGCGTCAGCCCACATCAGAAGAAAGAGAGGATCCAGACCAAGAGAGCCACCAGACAGGGTGCGTGCTTCTGTCGTTTCATCATTTTTCACGAGTCTCGCAGTAACGACTGTTGGTACAAAAACCCAAATACCTCGATGGAAAGCAATTTCTTTAAAGCGTAACTCTCGCCAAAATGCATCCTAGGGTGTTTTTGTGAATGTACGCGAGTCAAACTTTAGTTAAAAAGCATATTTAGGACGGAAGCTCCACTTTTAAGATTCACTGTGTTCTTGTTTTTGGGTCAAATGGCCTTTTGAATGGGAGAGCTAGGGGCACTTTTATGCTAGCCTCAAAATATCTATTTTTAACCACTAAGAAGACTCGACACAACATGAGACTTTGCTCCGAGTATCTCCAGGAGCTCTACACATTAACTCAGCATTGAGAACGTTGTTTGTGGACCCAGAGTTTACTAAAAAGAAAGGTTTTAACAACTCTCCTCCAGCGGTGTGTTCCAGCATGACTGGCGGCCGGCGAGCGAGCGTTCCCGGGCCGCCACCAGCTGGCTGTCGCGTCACTTTATGGAGCTTTTCAACTCCGAAAACTTTGAAGCAAATTGTCAATTCGGCAACGATTTTCGGAAGACTGCCTATATTCGAAATCTAAACAGTTCATTTCTCGCCTAAAACGTTGTCAGAAGTGAATTTAATGATGAATAAGATGGTGACAATTGTTAAGTTCGTCCCGCTGTTGCTCTGTCTGCAAGTTCCGAGTTCCGGCGTGAGAGGTGTAATGATTCAGCTCGACTCCCAAGACCAGACGATGCTCACCCGACTGGCCAATAGGAACGTGGCCCCGCCCATGACTGGCCAATGGGAACGTGGTCGCGCCCATGACACTATTTTCACAGCGAGAGCAAAGACTCAGGTTTTGAGAGCGAGAAGAAAAGCGTTTTGAGAGAAAAAGTTTTCACACTGATAGCAAAAAATATATATTTGAGAGTTTAAAAAAGTATTTTGAGAGAGATTTTTTTTTCTCAGAAATAATTTAAAAAAATTCAAATTTATATTTTTTTTATGTTCTATGAAAAAATACATTTTCTCAAAACTTTTTTTTGTCTCAAATATTATTATTTTTTGCTATTGGTATGAAAACTTTTTCTCAATTTTTTTTTTTCTTTCTCTCAGATCATTTATTTTCTCGCATGTAATAAAGACACAAATCTAGCTCCATAGAGTCGCTACTCGCTCCGAAGATAATCGCCGTCACTCTCTCACTCGCTCTACCACACACACACACACACACACACACACACACACACCAGTTGACAAGTATAAACTTCAGGCCCTTTGCGTAGGCTGGCGAAAGCTCTGCGTTGGAGCCTCCGCAGAACCGTACAACAAGCTTAAATCAGCATAGATATAAGCAAACCGTATGAAGCCTTAGCGAGATGGAAATGGTTGATCTTCTGGCTCTAACTCTGGCTGTGGCGTTGCATTCAGACGTGTCCCTGGGGATGCTGACGCAGCGTTTCCTGGAGCTGTTGCTGACGGCGCCGGGCGGCTCGCTTGACCTCCGGCAGGTGACCACGAGCCTGCAGACCCGCAGGCGGCGAGTCTACGACATCACCAACGTCCTGGAAGGCATCAACCTCATCGAGAAGCAGTCGACCAACAAAGTCAAGTGGATGTGAGCGAACAGATGAACAGACAGGACGTCTTCATGTCGTATTATTCACCGTGCATGTTTGCTTTTTATATGTTGGTGCTTATTGAGCTTATTTATACTCTTTAGGTCTGTAATGGTCCCTATTGCTCCATGTTAAAGCAAACTTCACATTGCATGTTTAGCATCAGAGCCTGGCTAATACTGAAGCAGATATTTGAGTAATAGTAAGCCTGTATATTTGGCATTTCAGTCATTTCTTGGTAACTATCGGCTGACGTACACGCCAACACAGTCAATAAATCAATTAGTAGATAGATCGTCAGAAAATGAAACGAGTCAGCAGTTCAAGTTATTTATCGAGCATGAAATGCTAAATATTTTGCTGATTTTAGCTGCTCAATCTGAGGATTTTCCTCTTTCTGTTTCAAAAATTCAAAAAAATCTCTGGGTTTACGCAGGCTTAGAATTTTTAGTCTTAACAATAAATCATAAAAATAATAATAAACAGATGAATGAATGTGAAGTAAATGAAGTTCCAGCCCTAATTGTTTGTTTTTATAATAAGTTTAGAAGAAAAATCCCGCACACTGACCATTACGCAAGCAAACAATTTATTTACAACATTTCGGTCCTAGACCTTCATCAGGTAAATTTACCTAATCTGCCACTTTGGATCCCATCTTACGCACCTGCCCGACCCAAAAGAGGTGTGCAAAAAAAAAAACTTTATGATTTTATAATAAGCTAAAATCATCTGAAAATATCCGCCAGGCTCTGTTTGTTTTTGTATTTTCTTGGGAAAATTGTGTTTTTTTCAAATTGAAATTTCGCCAAAGAATGATCCTTAATGCTCAAGTAAAGAGTTCTTGTGCGTTGCCCGTATGCTTTGCACCAAGCCTGCTCTCTGCCTGTCGTCTGTGCAGAGGAAGCGGTCACATCTCCAGCTTCCTGTGGCTGAACGAGCAGAAGATCCAGAGGGAGCTGGACAACCTGAAGCTGGTGGAGGACACGCTGGACACCTTCATCAAAAGCTGCGCCCAGCAGCTCTTCGACATGACCGACGACTTGGAAAACGCTGCATATCCTTTCGCACCAGAATTACCTCAGAGGAGCGGTAGTCCCTCCTGTCCGTTAGAATAGATTTTCATTCGTAATTTATGAGTTCTTTACTGCTTCAGGAGCCTGAAAGTTAACGCTGAAAGTATAAACAGGCAACTGTTTGCCGGTATGTCAGTGTTCAGGTTACAGCTTGCTTGCTTTGCTGCCCCCAAGTGGCCCAAACATCAGTTATTGCAGGTTTATAAAGGTTGCAGTGTAGTCCATGTCTTGTGTGTTTCCTGTCTTGTTGCTGGCAGGTTTCTCTATAGAGCCCCCCCCCCCTACAGCTCCTATGTTTCCTCGTGTCTGACTCCTCTCTCGGTCAGTCTGCCGTCTCCTCTTCCTCTCTTCCTCCCACAATGCTTTCCTAGCTTTCTGCTTCTTTTTTGCCGGCTCAGCCGTGACGATAGTGTGAAAAACTCCATCTCTACCTCGTTAGCCGGTTCCTGAACGGCCGTATGTGTGCAGTGCTGTCATCACGAGACCTGATATCACGCCATACTTCCTGACGCTGAGGCCGCCGGCTCGCCGGATGAAAGTTGCAAGGGTGGTTTTTCAACTCACAGGCGCTAGGGGGGAGACGACCACCATTCAACCAGAAAAGAGTCATATAACCATCACAATGACTGGGAATCTGTTCAGTTAAGGTACATTAAGCTAAAAGAAAACGGCATAGTTCCCTTTTAAATAAAGTTCCCAGTGCATACTTGTCATTGCCCAGCAATATTAGATACTGCGTTTAGTTTATGTCGTTTTATGCACCAAGACGGACCGGACCGAGGACGTAGAAACAGGTGTGTTAGAAACTGTCAAACTAAGCCAGGAGGTCTAAAGCTCTCCGGCGTGGGTGTGAATACAACCATTGTGTAAAATGTGGATAAAAAAAAAATGGAAGCAGGTTTTTCTTTAACCTTTGGTGCACGTCGGCCTACGTGACCCACGAGGACGTCGGCCGGCTCGCAGCCTTCCAGGAGCAGACGCTGCTCGTCGTCAAAGCTCCGGAGGAAACCAAGCTGGAGGTTCCTCCGCCCAAAGAGGTAAAACGACCAACGACAGAGAGAGAGAGCAGGGTTACACTTCACCTGAAGGTATCTACATAAGGGTGACATGACACACCGTCATAAACGTGTCATAAACATTAATAAACAAGTCATAAACGTTTATGACGTAACGCTACTTTTAGTAAATGTCACTTGGTTTCTTTCATTACAAGTTATGGTTAGAGTTGAGGGATTTTTATGGTTCTGCGGAGGCTCCACGCAGAGCTTTCGCCGTGGCCTACGCCGTGGCCTACGCCGTGGCCTGATGTTTTTATACTTGTGCGCTGGTGTGTGCGTGGAGCCGGCGTGTATGTGTGTGTGTGTGTGTGTGTGTGTGTGTGTGTGTGTGGGGGGAGTGTGTTTTAGAGCGAGGAGGAAGTGAGAGAGTGACGGCGATTAGCTCCGGAGCGAGTAGTGACTCTAGAGTCATAGTGAGAGAAACAAAGCGTCTCCTCTGTTCCTTCTGACCACGGTGGGTAATCTGCAGCAGGTGAAGGAGAACCAGGAAATGAGTCGGGGGGGGGGGGAATGCAACGCTACCGAGCCACGACCGAGAGACAAACATCCAAATTATTTATACTGTATTTGGATTGAGCTAATAAAACCTAAAAAAAAAAATCTAAAAAAAAATCGATTTCTTTTGAAAAATATGAATCGATTTCACCGACCAACTCGATTTTAAAATCAAAAATCGATTTTTTTCCCAGCCCTAAGCCGATCCATTCAGGAGGTAGACAGAATAAAAGCAGCAACAGCATCATCATCATCATCATCAGGTTGTGTGTGTTTTGACGCAGGACAACATCCAGATCCATCTGAAGGGGGGGAAGGGTCCCATCGTGGTGATGACCTGTGATGTCGCGACAGGAGACGCCACTGCAGAGAAGAGCGGCTGCTTCTTAACGCTGGAGGAAAGCCGGATTAAGACGGCCACGCTGCACACAGGTAACAAACACACAGGTAACAACAAAACTGAGTGAGACAGCGTGAAGCGCCTGGTGCAGGTGCGTTTAGGGCGTGTCCACATCACCTTTTGCTAGTTTGACGGCGGTAAAAAGTGTGCCGGGTGCCGGGCGCCTGGTTCTAAAGGGTTGTACTGAGTGTCTTCAGAGGTGTAACATGCAATCAACCAATCAGAGATAATCTCCCATTCCCTTTAAAAAATTCCCTTTAAAAGCCAGGCGCGTTTGGACCTTGGAGCATTGCTGTTATGATGGAGGATTTACACCCTAATATGTTTATTAGTAATCTTCTGCATGTGTGTGTGCTGCTGTGCGTCCCTGTGTGTGTGACAAGCATAGTGTGCACGTGCTGTGCACGAGCCTCGGAGCATTTTACTAATGTGCTGTTAAAATAACAATGAAATGCTGCGTTATTGACTTTAGACCAGGTTTTTGTTGGTCAATGGTGCCATCACTTCCTGCTGCCTCAAGATAGCAATACGCCCAGAATGCACCTGAACACACCTCCCTGTAAGACCAGCACGCCCAGAATGCACCTGAAAACACCTCCCTGTAAGACCAGCACGCCCAGAATGCACCTGAACACACCTCCCTGTAAGACCAGCACGCCCAGAATGCACCTGAACACACCTCCCTGTAAGACCAGTACGCCCAGAATGCACCTGAACACACCTCCCTGTAAGACCAGCACGCCCAGAATGCACCTGAACACACCTCCCTGTCAGACCAGCACGCCCAGAATGCACCTGAACACACCTCCCTGTCAGACCAGCACGCCCAGAATGCACCTGAACACACCTCCCTGTAAGACCAGCGCGCCCAGAATGCACCTGAACACACCTCCCTGTAAGACCAGCACGCCCAGAATGCACCTGAACACACCTCCCTGGAAGACCAGCACGCCCAGAATGCACCTGAACACACCTCCCTGTCAGACCAGCACGCCCAGAATGCACCTGAACACACCTCCCTGTAAGACCATGCACACCCAGAATGCACCTGAACACACCTCCCTGTCAGACCAGCACGCCCATAATGCACCTGAACACACCTCCCTGTAAGACCAGCGCGCCCAGAATGCACCTGAACACACCTCCCTGTAAGACCAGCGCGCCCAGAATGCACCTGAACACACCTCCGGGTGTTGAAGGCTGAATATTCAGACTGGCAGATCTCGTTTCCCACAAGACAATTTAAATTCTCCTCTTAGAACGACCTCATACGACTTATGTGGATTTGCATTTGCAGCTATTTGACTATCTCTTGGTCAGGTGCAGTGACTTCCTCGTCCATGCTCTCTGGTGAACCAACCGCGTCCCTAAATGACATCAAACTTTTGTTGTTTTTGTTGTTGTTGCTAGGGGCTGGGTATCGCCAATGATTGATATTGATAGCTTGGATGTAAAGAAGATTGTCAGAACCTCTGCTGTAAAGTGTACCAGCAAGGAGCAACCCTCAGATATGTATTATCATGCACCAGGTTCATGTTTACATTGAGTTGATCACCAAAACGTTTGTGTAACGTTCTTTTTCCTGACATGACAGTCACTAAAAAAAGGCTTTTTGGGGTTTTTATTAATCTATCACAGCGGTGTCAAACTCAACTTCCCAGAGGGCCACACTGGAAAATAAGAATCACATTGAGGGCCAGACATGTTTAGTTTATTGATATGCTTTTATTTAATTGAAAAAGTCAAATATCTGTGACTGTCTTATTGCATGTGTCATATAGTCTTCTTACAGTTTGGTCCACATAAAGTCCTAAAGAAGTCACGAAAAGGTCCTCAGCCATCGTAGTAAAAAAGCGCCCAAAAACATCAGAAAAAGTGACAAAAACGTCGGAAAAAGTGACAAAAACGTCAGAAAAAAAATGACAAAACTTCTGCAAAAGTGGCAAAAACGTCGGAAAAAGTGACAAAAACTAGGTGGGCCAAAATGTGAAAATGAACCTAAATTGATATGTGGGCCGGATCATAATCTGTGAGGGGCCGGATTTGGCCCTCGGGCCTCGAGTTTGACACATGTGATCTATCAGATCACTTTAAAGGTGCAGTAGGTGAGACTTATAAACATATCTGCTGAAACTGCCCCTATGTTCCAGTAGAACTACATGAAGCAGGTCATTTAAAGTAACCTACAGCCTGTAGTGTGATTTGCAAAAATCCACCACTTCCTGTTCAGATGCACCAATCGGGGCCAGACACTGGTGTCAGTGTGGGCCAATCAGGGCCGACGCTGACACCAATACAGCTGTGATAAGCTAACTCGGCTGATCGGTGTTTAATATTGTTTGTTTTATTTCATTGTGGTGTTGCTGCTGTTGTTGCAGAGTCCTCGAGTCTGCAGAGCGCGTAGCCGCCAGCCGGCCACCAGGAGGCGCCAGCCGGCCACCAGGAGGCGCCAGCCGTCCTCACGCTTCACACGCCAGCCAGGAAAACCTGCAGCAGCCTAAATACCGATAGATCGTCTCCAGGAGGGTCGGAGTGAAATACGGTTCAAGCTGGAACTTTAGATTTCAACTGACTGTGGGTACAATATTTATATACTCAGCTGGTATGTGTTTACTGTATATCAGCTAAAAACTTGCACCAAAAATCATCAAATCCAAACTGATCAGGGCCAAACAAAAGATGTTTTGACATTGGAATCAACATGGAAACCATTATGGACCAGTTTTTTTTTTTATTGAACTCAGAAGAGAAAATCATGTAACAATGAAGAGGACGGCGACGTTTTGAGCGGGACGATTGCAGTTTTATTTTTGTACGAGAGGAGTGAATGACCTCGTTTGTAGATGGCAAGCTGTGCCTCAGTACTGCTCAGAGACTTTGTTTTATACATTACTGTACATGTCCTGACTCACAGTACGTCTGCTGTATGATTACTTTCTTTATATGTTTGTCTTTGTCTTGTCTTGGTTTGATTTTCTAATGGAGGAAACACCTCAGAGATGCTGTAATCAATAAAAACAAATTAACTCATATGAAACTGTGAAATTTAAGATTATTTCTTGTCAACATGCAGCATTTACGGTTGCCTGTTTGAATCCTCGGAGGGGCTAATGGACTATTTGGACTGCTCGATGGTGTTTTAAGCCCCCCAACGTCGACCTCAAGGCATTTAACATAACCATAACTATTGCCTAATCCTAGTGCCTTCCAGACAACGTTGGGGGCTTAAAGCCCTCTGCAGACCAACCTGATAATCGGCCGTCTGACAGTCTGGCGAGGTCTTTCAACTTTCAAAACTCTGAAAGCAAGTTCATCGGTGAAAAATGAAAAATCATCCCTCCCTGTCTTGGAGTAAATCATATGACTTCACACCGACCCATCTGACAGAATTTTGTACTATTAGTCACTGAAAAGCTTGCTTAAAATCAGTGTTTTTTGAGTGTGAAAAGAGCGACACCCAGTGGACAGACTGCATCAGTGCAGGAGACGCTCATTTCTCAACAGGAGTCCTGATTTTTAACAATCAACCTTAAGGAAATCTAAAACAAAAAAAGGAGCAATGCTAGTTATTTGATGTACTGACTGGATTTATCTCGCCTGACAGACATATACTCAGTATATTTGTCTCGCAAATATAGGCTACATGACGAAGAGGCTATTTTCCTCCCACAAACAGCGAATGTGCAGCAGAGGGAAATCGAGGCAATGATGCTTAATTGTTTTGCATTGCAGGAACATTGTGTGTGTGTGTGTGTGTGTGTGTGTGTGTGTGCTCAGATACTTTTTCCCATAAATCTCACCACAACATCCAGACCTCAAGCAGAAACCCTGCAGTCAAACTGTGGCTGAATCCTCTTGAAGTCTCTCTTCCGTCTATTAAACTGTCGGAGCTGTCAGCGCGACCCACAGATCACTTTGAGCTGTCATATATATATATATAATATATATATATATATATATATATATATATATATATATATATATGTGTGTGTATATTTTAGGTTTTTGTAGATGACTCTCTGATCCAGAGCAGCTCATCGGCGGTGACGGCAGCTGAAGAACGAGCCTCAGCTGCCAGACCTCCGACATTACAAGAAACCAACAGAGAGAAACTGGCCTCGGGGTTAGACTACTAATACATAGGCAGGTGACGTATATAACCCTAATTATCTCAGAACACACATTTAAAGCGTATAGATGTTGCAGACTGTGTAGGATCCAGCATTTTTGCAGCTTAGCCATTTTATTTACCTTTATTTTACCAGGAAATCTCTTTTTCAAGGGAGTCCTGGCCAAGACAGCAGTATAATAGTTCCATATTTAAATATACAATTAAAAAAACAGACAACAGGAAAGGAAAATTCTCACCAGTAACAGCACATGTGCATTTAGTACTCAGTCCTTTAGTCTAATTTAAGATGATTCTGCAGTCTATACCAGGATGAGGGTGCAAAAACTTTAAAAAGGCACTTTCACCGAAGACAGTTCGCGTTCGGGGAACGTCATACATGATTTGCCCGTGTGATGGAAGATAACACTTCCTGGTGGTGACTTTAGGAGTCAGGAGAGAACACATGTCAAGTAAGGAGGCAGTTTACACAGTATGGCCTTACAAAGAAGAATATACCAATGCTCCAACCTGCGATTGTGCAAAAAAAGGCCAACCAACAAGCTACAGTGATGAGTATGAAAAAGTAGAATTAGTTAAAAGTCTTAGTGCTGCCTGCATGGTATACTGAGTCCAGCATCTTCAGAGAAGATTGATTTGCATGCATGTATAAAATATCAGCCATATTTAAACAAAAAATAATAATAGTAGTGAATTGCTGGATGACTCTTTTAGATGACAAATGGACCAAGATGTCACAGTGTAGAATCCTTTCCCACTGAGGGACTCTGCCGTGCCAAAGTGCTTCCAGTCAGCCCCATCAACTAACCACATGAAGAGCTTCTTGAAGAGTTAAAATAACACCACCAAGCATGTATGTTCAAGCACAACTAACCCTTTTTCCCCCCTCATGTATTTTTTGAAGTCATAATTGCACCAAAACCAGAAAAACACCCCCCTTTTTGTAAATTGCTCCTCGCAGCAGTTTTCCAGTGTTTTCACTCTGTTCTTACGGGCTCTGGTGACTCTGGGAGTTCCTGCAGTGGAGCTTTAAAGCTCCAAAAAACACATGTTGAGACACATTTGGCTTCAACATTTCTGGCATCAGTTCAGGGAAAGGAACAGACCTGCATGTAACACGGAGACGGATGTTACGTATACTTACTACTGGTTTGGCACAAGCAGTCCGACTTTTATACAACGCTTTCTGTACTCAGAAAAAGGAGGAGACTATATGTATATATTTTTCTTTTTCTTTCTGTTATACATTTCATGATGTGATGTACTGTATATTTTATTAGATTGCTATTCCTCTCTATTTCGGCCTCTAGGGGTCTCTCAGTCTTAACGATTTGATTCAAGAGTTGATTTAACTTTGTTGTCATTGTGCAGAGTACAAGTACAAAGACAGCAAAATGCAGTTTGCGTCCAACCAGAAGTCTAAAAATAAAAGCAGAAAGTACAATGTGATATACAAAGTATAGACAGGTGGTGCATAGACAGGACAAGAAATATATTGCATTGTTGTAAGAGCAGAATAAATTATGTTACTATGGGTTCAGATATGCTGCTGAAAAACAAGCAGATATAAAATTGCCAAATTATTATCCCTCCTGTTGTCCTCGGGTCAAATTTGACCCGTTTGCAAAAACTTTCTATATCAGAACTATGAAAATGAACGTTAAAAAAAGTGACAAATGTTGGAAAAAAAACTACAAAAATGCAGGAAAGAAATTGATAACATAATTTTTTTGAAACACTGGAAAAAGTGACAAAAAAAATCTGTAAAAGTGACCAAAAAAACATTCCCAAAGGTGACAAAAACTTGTTAAAAAAAGCAACAAAAACGTGTTAAAAAATAGATAAAAACATGATTTAAAAAAAACAAAAAAGTGACAAAAATAGGAGAGAAAAAAGAAGAAAAAAATTGAATTAAAAGGTAGAGAAAAGTGTAGAAAAAGAACAACAAAATGTGCAATGTAGCTGTACATGTTCATATATATATATATATATATATAAACCAAAAGGTATGGTACGAGTTCGGTGACGCCGTGAAGTAGCGTAGGATCATGGGAGTTGTTGTCTTTTCAGTGAGCTTCTTCCAGTTAGGATTCCCTCAGCGTTCAGGAGGTTTTTGCCGTGAGCCAGATTTTCCGCAGGGGTCTCCTCGATCCCAACGATTTAAAGATGCCATATTCTGCTCATTTTCAGGTTCATAATTGTATTTTAAGGTTTTACCAGAATATGTTTACATGGTATTTAATATATTTTTGTTGTACAGCACATCTCTCTCTCACTGCTGCAGCTCCTCTTTTCACCTTGTGTTCAGGTCTCTGTTTTAGCTACAGAGTGAATCATCTTTCCTTCTGTACTATCTTTGATTCCACTCTGCACATGCTCAGTAGCTCAGATGGTAGATCATGTCAGTTAGCTCCACAGACAGTAAAAGAAAGGTTGTTTCTCCAACTTTGGTCAGTTACAAGGCAGGATTAGCCGGGAGACTTCTTCTAAAGGAGGGCGCACATGGAAGTACTTCTTTTGGAGATTATGGTGAACTTGTGTGTGTTGTAGCAGCGCTTTGCCATTTAGAACGAGCTAGCATGCTAACGCTAGCGCTAGCATGGTAACGGTTGTGTTTAGCCCGTCGTTTTGGCTAGTTACGTAACAAGCCGTGCAGATTTTGACCAGCTCACCCAGAGACTGAAGGCAGGAATCATTCAGAAACCGTATCTCACTCAGAACAACATGGATGGATTATTTTCCAAGTCTGTATGTGTGTGGAAGCACCAGAGACACAAAATAACACCCCAAATCCCAGAAAAAGTGATTTTTTTTTCATAATATGGGCACTTTAAACTGGTTTCTGGGTAAAAAGTTAGTGTTTCTGGAAACGGGACGTCCTGGAGAGGCTGCAGGCAGAGCTGCCGCTAACATTTGCTCAGCTTCTCTGATCCAGATAATTAAATAGTAAAAGAAACTAAGATTAAAAAGACCAAAAGTGTACGGTAAAAAATGTAGCTTAAAACTGGATAAAAAGTCAATTCATGACGTCATGCAGACAACCACAACGCGGGCGCATGCACACAATTAAATTGTATTTATAGTATCAAATCATAACGAGTTATCTCGAGACACTTTACAGACAGAGTAGGTCTAGACCACACTCTATAATATACAGAGAGCACGGAGCAGCCATGTTGGATCTTAAACTCTGCTTTGCTCCGGGGGGACTGTGACGTTGTCCGTCTTTCCCAGTCGGAAATCTGACTTCAGGGGTCGTTCCATTTGAAATTTAGGACTAGGAACGCATGCATTAACGTTCGCTACCTCGGAACTGTTTGGCGAAGGCGTTTCCATGTCCCATTTAATGCATCAACTGTTTTTCGACAAAGACAAATAACTCAAGCTAGCGTAAAACCTTTGTCGCGCAATTAGGGAAGTTTGACCGTTTCCATCCAGCTTTTCTAATGCGATACTTTATAATAAACAGGAAGTTGGCAAGGAAAGAAAATAAAAGCCAGCAAAGTGAGTTCAATCTCTATTTAAACATCAGGACAAGAAGAAGAATTACAGTAAATAGAATGAGTCATGATCAGTGTGTGTATTAAAACGCATTTGTGTGGGTGGAAATCTTGTGTTTGCAGCACAGCTGATAGAAGATGACATTTATTCACAATGTAAACTAGCTGACACACACACACACACACACACACACACACACACACACACACACACACACACACACACACACACACAGTGTGATAGCTCGGTGTGCAGTTGGGTATGGGCCATGACGCATGCTGATGGTTAACATGTTGCATCGCAGCGTGACTTTCTGAAAACAGCAGTGGGTTGTTCAGAGCCGATGACGCCAATCAGGACTATAAATACGCACACACACACACACACACACACACACACACACACACACACACACACACACACACACACACACACACACACACACACACACACACACACACACACACACACACAGAGAGAGGAAGGAGTCCACCTTGTGCGTCACACAGATTATGAATGCCACCATCCTCTCTGTTCTCTCCAGTCAGGGATCCAGAGTCGTCATCTGCTCTCTCATGTTGTTGAAAATGAAAATTATTATTTTTAATTTCTCCTCTTTTGCCTCCCATGACTATAGTGTGTAGAGGAATCAAAATACACAAGAAAACAGTATACAGAATACACAAATAATTTCAAGTTTTCTTGGTTTCTTTGATTTTTCAGGTTTGAAGAGTCATTCATTTAAATATAAATCGAAACTGATCGTTAATAAAGCAGGGGGGTCAAACTCATTTTCATTTAGAAAAAGAGAATCCCATCAAGGGCCAGACGTGGAGTTAAATTCACATGCATACATCAAAACAAGTCAAATATCTTTGACTGTATTACTGCATGCCACTTTTTTGGTCATTTTTGTTGCTTTTTACGACTTTTTGTGTCTTCCTTGTACGTTTTTTTTGTCGGTTTTTGCATCGTTTTGTTGCATTTTGTCGGCCTTTTCGACTTTTGTTGCACTGCGTTCGACGTAAACCTCTAGAAAGTCAGCAAAGAGTTCCTCAGACATCACAGAGTTTAGAAAATCATGCAAAACAAAGATTACAGCCTGTTTCGTCGCCTGAATATTAAAATACTCTCTGGTTCTGGGGGAGTTTCTGAGTCTCAAAGTCGCTAAATCTGCCAAATTGTGCTCCGAGAGTCGCGTCATTTCCCATCTTTTTGGTTTGGTGCACAACTAACTAGAATGTATTATGAACCTAAATTGATAGGCGGGTCGGATCAACGTTTGCGAGGGGCCGCATTTGTGGAATTGCGCATTCGTTAAATTTAAACCATCATTTCAGCATACCTAAGATTACAAGCGGTAAATTTTGGTGTATTATATCGCATATTATATACACATTACTTAAAGGGATACTTCACCGCTGGAAAGCTGAATATATCTTTAAATTGGGTCACTTATGTAGCAGAAATGTGAAAAAAAAATTTAATTGGTGCCTTCTAGGCCGAGAAAAGCTAGAAAATGTGTTTTTGGCTCATATGGATGAAAGACACCAAATCCCAGAATGCACTCCCAAGCCACGCCTACCGCTTGACAGACAGACAGTGAGGCATTCGACTCAACTCAATGTGTTTTATTGTTATTTCAACCATATACACAAAACAACGTTTCATCGTGGCTCAAGTGGTGTTACACATTTAAAATATATAAAAACTACATTATATAATAACGACATACGAAACAGGCTACATTTAGTGCACACACACATTATAGACTCAGTAAAGTTCAGCTAAGCACACCAGCATTAGGCTTGGTGGGCTGTAAACACCGAGTATAAACACAGCCGTGAATTAGCGTGGAATGTAGAATGGTCGCCATGTAACAGTCACAAACTCCAGCGGTTAGCAGTTAGTTGGATACAAATCACCCCATTTCTGCACCAGTCCGTGTTAACACAGCTCACCTTCATACAGAGCATCTCTAGCTCGGATTGTCGGAGGGCTAGCAGGCCTGGTAGCTGGACAGTCCGGTTCACTGTTGTTCAGCCATGTTTCCCACGAAAGCACAAAACAGTCTCTGAACTCGCGTTGGGAGCATCGTTGAAGTTGGATGTAGTCCAGTTTGTTGTTTAATGAACGGACACTTGCAAGCAGGATTGATGGGACAGGTGGCCGGCTAGCGTTAGCTCGCTCTGGATGTGCCTTTCCCCCGGCTAGCGTTAGCTTCCCACCTATCCGACGTGGATGTCACCTACCCGGCTCGGGGTACGAGCGAGACCGCCGGTCCCCGTGCTGTTCTCCGTGGCAGGCGAAGCTCTCGTAGTGGGCCGATTATTTCGTCTGTAATAACGTTTCCTGCATATTCTCCGATCTGTAGCGATGTGTCCCGGTGGTACACGTGCGGTAGTTTGAATGCACATCATTGTTGTAAAAGTTTGCTGCTGAGAAGATAGAGCAGAGCCCTGTTTAGCGAGGATTCAAGATGGCTGACATTTCGTTTTCGGGCGATGGGCGGGTTTAAAACAAGCGGAAGTAGCTCCTACTACTGGCTGTAGTCTTTTGCTCTGGCCAAAAAATCTTCCGATGACGCAAAAATCGTCATTTTACATCATCGGAAGATTTTTTCCGGACCCCCCAATGCAGATATCTCCTGTCTTAGGGGGATATGAGGGAGGGATGCACGGTCATTCAGAAATACTACCGGGTTTCTACTGATACAAAGCTGAATGCTAAATCGGTGAAGTATCCCTTTAATTGCATACCTTGTACAATCAAAGGGGCTATAAAAACAGCATTCCCCTTTATAAACTGTATTTTTATTAAACAAGGGGCTATCAAAGCAGCATTCCCCTTTATAAACTGTATTTTTATTAAACAAGGGGCTATCAAAGCAGCATTCCCCTTTATAAACTGTATTTTTATTAAACAAGGGGCTATCAAAGCAGCATTCCCCTTTATAAACTGTATTTTTATTAAACCAGGGGCTATCAAAGCAGCATTCCCCTTTATAAACTGTATTTTTATTAAACCAGGGGCTATCAAAGCAGCATTCCCCTTTATAAACTGTATTTTTATTAAACAAGGGGCTATCAAAGCAGCATTCCCCTTTATAAACTGTATTTTTATTAAACCAGGGGCTATCAAAGCAGCATTCCCCTTTATAAACTGTATTTTTATTAAACAAGGGGCTATCAAAGCAGCATTCCCCTTTATAAACTGTATTTTTATTAAACCAGGGGCTATCAAAACAGCATTCCCCTTTATAAACTGTATTTTTATTAAACCAGGGGCTATCAAAGCAGCATTCCCCTTTATAAACTGTATTTTTATTAAACCAGGGGCTATCAAAACAGCATTCCCCTTTATAAACTGTATTTTTATTAAACCAGGGGCTATCAAAACAGCATTCCCCTTTATAAACTGTATTTTTATTAAACCAGGGGCTATCAAAGCAGCATTCCCCTTTATAAACTGTATTTTTATTAAACCAGGGGCTATCAAAACAGCATTCCCCTTTATAAACTGTATTTTTATTAAACCAGGGGCTATCAAAGCAGCATTCCCCTTTATAAACTGTATTTTTATTAAACCAGGGGCTATCAAAACAGCATTCCCCTTTATAAACTGTATTTTTATTAAACCAGGGGCTATCAAAACAGCATTCCCCTTCATAGTTAGTTAGTTAGTTAGTTAATTTTTATTTCTGCCATGCCAAACACCTTGGCCCATCCCACATGGGATTACAAGACACCACAAATCAAACATCTTCCTGTCCCACATACAAATAATTAGGAGTAATACATGAATACAAATATATTCATACATACACATGTACACATACACATACACATACACATACACACTAAAAAACAAAATATAAACTGTATTTTTATTAATCAAAGGGGCTATAAAAACAGCATTCCCCTTTATAAACTATATTTTTATTAAACAGCATACCCTTCACAAACACTGGTATGCTGTTTTGACAAAGTAGGCTAAATTGACAGACCCCGCCATCAAACTAAACTTCCGGCATGCTACTCTGACAGAGTATTCTACAGCGACAGAACGCCGGGTTTAGACAATCTGGCAAGAAAGAGCAAAAGCAAACTGCTGTCCTTATAAAGACGACACGGCTGACGAGTTAACACGACGCAGCTGTGTCGGCAGGTGGCACACTCAGCCCTAATCACCCCCCCAACAAACTCAACGAGGTCAGTGACTCAGCCCTAATCACCCCCCCCCAAACAACCCTGAGCTGTACAAGTATTCACACTTAGTACAACTTGGGAAAATAAGCAGACACGCTGATGTTTTTCATTGTTTTTATTCCAGCTTTGCTGCACATCCGTC
>CM042440.1:2073712-2076212 GCA_023631565.1 Gymnocephalus cernua
CACACCTGGTCTCACGTCTGCAGTGTCATCCTTCCTCTTTTCTACTCGTAGTTTTTCAGAAATCAAGAGTTTTCTGCAGCTTCCTGACTTCTCATTTTTCTTTCTCTCCATCTTATCATCATCATCATCATCATCATCATCATCATCATCATCATCATTATATCGTTTACCTTCGCCACTTGTTTTAGGAAATTACAGACCTTCTGCAGTCTGATCTCATGGAGTGGAAAAGGTAAGATGATTAAAAATGGATGTGACGAATAGAGAAGAGAAGCAGACTGACGTCATGAAGTGGCGTACGTGTGACGCGGCAATTCGTACGCCATTATCGGCGTGTTATCAAGACGCGTACTCGCTTTTTAGCGTGTTTATCAACGCCGTTTGGCCTCCATTGCAGGGCCGTCCTCGACTAAAGAAACTCTTAGTCGACTAACGCTTATGTGATTTTGTCGACTAATCGATTAGTTGATTTGATCGACAGAGCTGTGCTCTTTGAGACGTGGCTATCCGTGGATTTCCACCGGCTGCGTAACGGCTGCGTCCCGACTCCGGCACGGCCGCGACGGTCCGCAGCCCTGCGGTGTCATGGTTTTGGTGTTTTGTCTTATTTTGGTAGTCTGTTTTGTATTTAGTTCTGTTTCCCGTTTTATTTTGAATTCTGTTTTCTTCTTGGTCTTGTCTAGCTTTACTTCCTGTCTTGTGTTTCCCGCCTACCTGATTGTTCTGCCCCACCCTGATTTGTCTCACCTGTTGTATCACCTGTCCCTTGTTTGCTCGTTTCCTCCCCCTTGTTCTGTGTCAGCTCATTTGTTGTTGTTTTTGCCGTCAGTTCAGACATACCTCCCATCTTGTTCGCCTTCGTCCCTGCTTGGGTCTTTTCCCTTGTCTCCTTGTTCTCGTTCCTGTTACCCTGTTTTTTGGCTATTTTACTTTTTGGGACTTCCTTTAGTTTTTGCCTTTTTTGCCTGCTCCTTTCAGGACTCTTTTTGTTTGAGTACCTTGTTTATTTTTGTATTCAATAAATCCTTCGAGCACAATCCTTCTCCAGCCTGCCTGCCTGCCTTTCTCTGCATTTGGGTCCACGATTCCTTGCAACTCCTAACTCCTAACATGCGGATCAGATACGCAGAGCTTCTATTTTTGCCGGACGCCGGAGAGCTCCGCAGCAATTCAGCACACGGCAGATAGCGCGGGACAGGAAGTCGAGCACAGAAACAAAATAAAACATCCGGTTAATGTTCAAAATAAAATACACCGTGCTCACGAAGGATCATATTTCCCTTCAACTACACCTTGAAAACACGGCACGGAGTTGTTTCATCTCGACTCCTTTGGATGGAAACAAACTGTTGGTGGTTTTGTGGTTCTATTCTGCGTGAATTCGCGAGATCTCGCGGCGTCCTCGTGACTACAGCTGTCAGTCCCGGCCGCGGCCGTTCCGCAACAACTCCGGATCCGGTGGGTATTGACGGACGGCGGACCGCGGAGCCGTTCCGCAACGGTTACGCAGCCGGTGGAAATCAAGGGTAAGACTAGAAAAGCGCAATATAATATAAATGTAGTTAATTACCGTAAAACTTCAAATAAATAATAATAATAATAATATTTGCCCAAATCGCCGAAATGCCCCGGCGTGTATGTGAGACAGGCGTCTATAAGAGACGGGCCTTTAATTGGCGATGCTTTGCCCGCATGCTGTGGATCCATCACACACGCTCACCTCCAGCTCTTCACTGACCTTCTTCCTCCCTCCGCCTCCCGGTCCGGCCCTTTGGTCGTCTTCCTCGGACAGACGTTGTTGCAGTTCTGCTTCACGTTTACGCCGTTCTCGCGCTCTCTCTCGGGATCGATCGAGAAACGTCTCGCCGCCGCTTCTCCCGAATTTTGTGTCGGCAAATTTGACAACCGTCGGCTTTAAATGTCAAATCATACTTTTTTTCTTTTTTTCTCCGCGGTGGTGTTGAGAGAATTAAGAAAAACTGAAGAACTAAAAGAAAGTTCGTTAACCTGTTTGTTACGTTGCCATAGCGATGAGTCGTTTACGAACGGTTTGCGTCTGTCACGTGAAATCAAATCAAAACATTAGAACAAACGATCTGACGGGTTTGAAAAGATCAAATACAACCCGCAACAAAGAAACAAACAAAAACAACAAAAACAGACCAGGCCTCTATTTGAGACCGGCCTTTATTTACCCAAATCTGTCGTCACACCAGGCGGTTAGAAGAGACAGGCGTCTATTTGGGACTCGGCTATTATTTGAAGTTTTACGGTAACCATCTGTAGAACTGAGTTTCTCCGACATTAATCCTGCAAAAGCACCACTTTAAGTCTCGTGTTCACCAGAAATGTTCTCATAAGTTGCTTGGAAATGAGTAATTAAGCACGAATAAGCATAAAAAATGACTTATCGACTAAAGAAATCTTAGTCGACTAAGACCAAAACGACCGATTAGTCGACTAATCGACTAAGAGGGGGCGGATCTTTGACCATTGACTT
>CM042440.1:2081212-2103712 GCA_023631565.1 Gymnocephalus cernua
CGAGTTTGACACGTGTGGTCTAAATGATCGAGAGGAACTCCTAAAACCTGGCAGAGTGGAGAAAACCCTGTTTTATCTTTAGAGTTAATTACAGCTCTGCAGCTACACGTGGTGTTCCCTCACACACACACACACACACACACACACACACACACACACACACACACACACACACACACACACACACACACACACACACACACACACACACACACACACACACACACACGTGTGCCACCACAGGCTGTTTGCTGCTAACCATGGTGCATGTAAACAAGCTGATTTGGGTGACACACAACGAGAAATGAGAGCTTTCCCAGGGTGCACTCAGAGACCGGTCCCGTGGCGGTCGGGCTGCGGCTCTGGCAGTGCGGCGGCGATAGCGTGAGTTTGCAAAATAACTCCCAGTTGGTGAAATGAGACGCTCAGCAACATGCATAAATATTGCCCGCTAATTAAATGCTCTTCCATTATAATTCATGATGGTCAATATGTGAAAGGAATGGGAGAGTTGGTGATCGCCACAGAAGAAATCTGATGGTTTTATTTTAATGTGAGTGGTTTGACTGCAGAAAAGTGCTGGGAACTAGCATAGTTTAATGCTGACTCCATTTTGTCTTTGCAATCATATTTGATATCTTTGTAGAGGAGTTGAGTTGTGTGACTAATTTATATGCTGCGTTCCAGGCGAACAGTAACGCGTGTTTTCACGACCTTCTACCTGTGAAAGTGCCCTGGAACGCCGGTCCAACCCGTAACTCACTACCCGTGAACTCGTACCAGATCGTTGTTCTCCCAGTTACAGTTTTTGACGTCACACACACATAAACAACAATGGCGACCCCCTGTTGATGCTGCACAGACGCCGGTGATTAACGGTGAGAAATAGAAATAAATAGACATGAATAGGCAACGTGAAGTAATTCTGCACATTGTAATCAAAACAATACACATACGATTGTGTACTACTACAAGTTATGTTTATTAAATGAAGCCCAAAATATGTTGACATGCTAACATCTCCTTCTGATCTAACTTCCAAACATGGACACACGTCTTCTTGTCCTGCACCTTTGGTCTGTTGACTAAAATCCTTTTTACCCAGTTAACCCTTGTGTTGTCCTCCCTGCTAAAGACATTTAGAAAAGTTTTTTTTCCGCTTATTGTTGCATTTTTTTAATTTATTTTTTAAGTGGTTGTTTTTTCAATGTTTTTGTTGCTTTTTTGATATTGTGTGAAATAAGATTTTTACCCTTTTTTTTGGACATTTTTGTCACATGGACGCAGGTCTTCTTGTCCTGCACCTTTGGTCTGTTGACTAAAATCTTTTTACCCAGTCAAAACATGGAAGTGAAATGGCAAGAATCTAAAACGGTGCGTGGTGAAGTTATGGTTAAAAACTGTCCTGGATAGAAGTCGATACGAAGGAGCTTCTGTGTAGCTTTTCCGTGTGACCACGCCACACGTGCAAAACAAACAAACATCCACCAAACAAACATCCAAAGGGGTCAAGTGCACCGCTAATATCAGTTAGCTGATTAGAGGATTATCTAAACAGCTTAAAACTCACCTGCAAATGCCATTTTGTGCTGCTGTGGTTCTTTAAAGCTCTCAGCATGGTCCAGGCCGCAACCAGCACGCCATCCCCTCTGCGGGTGTGCGCCCGGGCACAGTGTGTACATATTTTCTGCAGTGTTTCTTCCTGTGCATTGCTGCAGGTGCGTCCACAGCGCCCCCTACAGTGTTGGAGAGCTCTGTCAACCTAGCTCAACAGCCCATTTGAATTACCACTGCTGACCAAACAGTGCCCGTGTGCAAAAAGGCAGTCCCGCCAGAAAAACTGTGATTGTTGCGGGCAAAAATCCTTGATTATGCGGCACGTTTTCTTAAAAAAGAATTATGAAATCATGTAAAGCCCCGCATATTTTGCACAGAAATCGGCAATTTATGCTGCGAAAGTGCGGCCCGCCCCGCATAAATATGCGGACTTTGGCTGATTATGCATTGAATTATACGATCGCATAATCACGTTTTTCTGGAGGGACTGAAAAGGGATGAGTTATTGGGTATTTCAGACGATGTCTGTTAGAAATATGTTTTTTGGGGATATTATGTGTATTATGGGTAATTGCTGATTGATTTGTAGGACCTTCTTTGTGCCATATTTTTCAGGTACAATCTGTCTGCATACTTTAAGAACGTCATGCATATGCAAACAACATGCAGACACACCTAGAAGTACAGACACAAAGAGACACGCACACGCACACGCACACACACACACACACACACACACACACACACACACACCAGACACCACACACACATGCAACGACACACAGCAACACATACGAGTCTCAGGGGAGATTTCCATATGCTCGCAGCGCTGAACCGTGAAAACTACACTCACACTTTGCAAACTAGTGATGAAAGTCATTCCTCCAAACGCTAATCAGGACCAAAATAACTCGCTTGATCATCGTCTATCAAAGGCCACAGGACTCACCGACACGTGGACAGACTGACAGAATAAATGTAAGTTGACACCGACCCAGTTGTGTCAAGAAAAAACACCACCAAAAAAGTAGACAGGTAGACATATGTGGGACATGGCTAATGACAGGGACTACATTAAAATTAGAAATAAGAGAAAGACAGAAAGAGGATGAAGGCAGAATAAAGGAATGAATACAGATGAAGTCATGTGTGGTGAAGACTTATTAGCTGACCTTGTTCAAAGAGTATTTTCATGCAGATTGTTCATGATGGGGAGGGGGGTTGAATTAGTTCTTCTGCTTCATCTGACACCACTGTTACTGCAGCTACTTCCATGATTTATTCTATGTCGTTACCGCTGCTGTTACTATAGATAAGGGATGCCAAGACATACTTGATGAATGGATGGATCCCTACCATATCGCCTGATTTACAGGTCCGTAAAAGAGGTAGTCTAGTACGGGCATTATGCAACATGATCCCCCCACACACACAGAAACATACACCAGAAACTCTGATCTAGTCTCATCTATAACATATAAAAAGTCCTAAGAGATCCAAGTGGTGGAATGTATTGGAAAATACTGAAATCGGTGATGCCAAAATTCCCCATTGCAGCCCATATTAAGTGCAGACAAGTAAAGGTGAATAGGGAAATATTTGAACTAACATATATCACAATGAAACGTCCCCAGTTGATTACATTAAAGTGCCCATATTATGAAAAAAAAATCACTTTTTCTGGGTTGATTTTGGGGTGTTATGTTGTGTCTCTGGTGCTTCCACACGCATACAAACTTGGAAAATAAATCCATCCATGTTGTTCTGAGTGAGATACGGTTTCTGGATGATTTCTGCCTTCAGTCTCCGGGTGAGCTGGTCAACATCTGCACGGCTTTCTACGTCAGTGGCCGAGACCAGGTGGCTAACCGTAGCATGCTAGCGCTAGCATGCTAGCTCATTCTCAATGGCAAAACACTGCTACAACACACACTAGTTCACCATAATCTCCAAAAGAACTACTTCCTGTCCCTGTTCTGCAGGTATTCCACGCTAAGGTGGAAGTGTTCCCTGTTTAGAAGAAGTCTCCCTGTTGATCCTGAAACAAACAGCTAGCTGATGTGATCTTACCGAGCTACTGAGCATGTGCGACTCACTACATAGATGGTAGAGAGGTGAGATGTTTCACTCTGTAGCTAAAACAGAGAGCTCAACACACAGGGTGAAAAGAGGAGCTGCAGCAATGTGCAGTACAACAAAAATATGATGTTTTTTGAGAATTAAACCATGTAAACATATTCTGGTACAACCTCTAAATACAATTATGAACCTGAAAATGAGAATGATATGGGCACTTTAAGACAATCATGTTTTATATTATAAAATACAGAAACACCTTTATTCATGCAAATTAGTAAGTGGGGTTACAAAATTGGGGGGAATAAAAACCACCATCTTTTTCTAAACTTAACTAAGTAGTTTTTGTGCCTAAAAATAACCAAACTGAGACCGTTTCACAACGTTAAAGACGGTGACCGACTTTCTCTGATTTCGATAGGAGCTACTTTATGAGCCCCTGTGGATGGAATCAGAGGGTAGAAATAAACAACCAATATCATCGTACTGTTTGGAGCAGAGCTGTGTATTAGACAGAGTTTGGCCAACTCAAATCATGGGCGCCATGTTGGAAACCATCGTCAGAAACTCTCTAATATACCAGTCCCTCCAGAAAAACGTGATTATGCGATCGCATAATTCAAATGCATAATCAGCCAAACTCCGCATATTTATGCGGGGGGGGGGGCGGAATTTTTTTTCAAATACGCCGCACTTTCACCGCATAAATTGCCGATTCCCGCGCAAAATATGCGGGGCTTGCATGATTTTCATAATCCCCGCATTTTCATTGCAAAAAAGTCACATATATCTCAGCAGAAAGATGAAAAATGTTGCGTTTACTTCACACGAGAGCAGCCATTTTCCCCTGTTGCCATGGGAACGTTATGAAGTGATGTAATTTCGCCTAGTGAGAACACGGTGTTGGGGGAATTGAGCGTCAGCGTCAGTTCTGGCAGGCCAGGTAGTCAAGACGCTGCTAACGCTATTGGCCATGAACACGGTCTCATCAGCTGATCTGGATTAGCCCATCAGCTGGTCAACACCCCTCGCTGCTCACTGGCTACACTCAAACAGGGCGCCCTATTTAAAGCAGATTCAGTTTGCTCCTACCTGCTTGCTGCTCGCTTCTCTGCCGCCCGCCACCTCCCCTGCTCCTCCTCGTCGTGTATAACGTGGCATTTGCTTCTATGTCATCGTTGCTGCTCTGTTCATGTGGGGGAATAGTTCAGCTCACACAGTCCTAAACTGTGTGAGCGTTCCCTAATGCTGCTGCTGTCCTCTGACTCTCTGCTATTTCATGGTGCTCATGAAAGGTCAGAGGACTCCCTGAACATACCGCCATACCGCCAAAATTTAATTCAGAATTTATTAGCTGAAATGCAATTATTCAATAAAAATTTCCTAAATAATTTTTAATTGTCATGTGTGTTCTTGACTTTATGGACCTGACAGAAATCACTTTCTTTTCTCTTTTTCATCAAACCGCAGTTTTTGCAAGTTCCCGCAATTTTTGCAAGTTCCCGCAATTTTTGCAAGTTCCCGCAATTTTTGCAAGTTCCCGCAATTTCATCACATAAAATTGCATAAATATCCCGCATATTCCATCGCATTTTTTCAGAAAACGTGCCGCATAATCAAGGATTTTTGCCCGCAACAATCACAAAAAAAAACAAAAACTGGAAGGACTTGTATACGGCTCTGGTTTGGAGGACTTGTTGAAATAAACCGTCTTCAATAAAAACACAGCAACAAGCAGTCGAGCCCGAGAAAGCACATGATTCTATTCATATTTATTTGAAAACAACAATCCATTTTTCCACTTCTACTGCGATTCCTCTTTGCAACTGGGGTCATACATGATATATGTATTAATTCCACAGAACACCATCACAAAAGTTACCCTTTTAAATGCACGTTTACCTTTTTTTTTTGTCCTTTTTTTTTTGTATTGTTGTCATTTCTATACAATGACTTGTGCTTTGATATCTTTGAAAGAGAGAAAGAGATTTTTTTTTTTTTTTGAAAGACATCGTTGTCATCATAAGTGTACATAACAGGAGGAGGATCGTAATAGAAAAAAGTCGTAAGAAGAGGATATACTGGTGGAATACACACCGATACAGAGTACAGAGATACACACTCACATTGCAGCCGGCCCGACTCCACCCAAAACTGTCAAAAGAGAAAAGAGTTGCCACTGAAATCACACACACACACACACACACACACACACACACACACACACACACACACACACACCCTCCAAGTGCTCCCTCCGTCTCCTGATTTTAGTTTTATTTTATTTTTTTACGAATGCTTATTGTTGCCTTGCAACAAACACACTCCCTGCTGCCGAGCAGAGTTCTGGCTAAATATTGCTTAGCTACGAAAATGTCGAGTGATATACGAAAATGTCGAATGATGTCGAGGAGAGGAGGACAAAAAAAGCAGTGCAGAAAGCCTCAATGTCACAACTACTGTTAAATGTATTATTAGGATTTTTCTTTTTTCTTTTTACAGACAGTTTTGGGCGTTTCAGAGTGCAGAGCAGCTTTTCCTCCTAAACACTTTCAATTTCAATCAAAGTTTGCTGCTAAAAAAACAAAACAAAAAAAAAACACAAAAACTGATCAGAGTGCTATGGACTTTTCATAGCAGAGATCCTCAGAAATATAAGGTGCATTTGTCCGAGAGTTTGGTGTATGTGTCTGTATACGTGTCCCCAGGAATAAAGCCATTAAATAAGAGTTTTTCGGTGGGTTGATTGCCATGGCCACAATGTGCGTCAATGCAACTAAACAAAAAGAGTATATACGTGTATGTGTGTGTTTGGAGGTGTGTGTGTGTGGGGGGGAGGTTGACTGAATATTTACATGGACTGGAATGTTTTCCCCGTTCAGATATAACCGAATAAAACTGTAGGGGAGAGTGGGGTAAGATGAGCCAGTGGGTATGTTGACCCACCCCCTGTTTCTAGGCAACTATGCACATTTGGTGTCATGTGACCATGCATTCTGAAGGACTCCATATTTTTTATTTTGTTGTGAAGAGGAGAAGCACATGGGACAAGAGGTAAGTTTATTTTTCTTCACAAAACACTTTTTTGCTCGTTAAAGTTAATTTTCTGCATTGCCGGTATACTAGCTGTTGTGCCAAAGCAAACGTATCTAGGTCTAAAGTTGTGTATGGTACATGTTGGTGATTTGTCAACATATAAAACCATGTGAATCATTAAGCTAAAGGTCAGCCTGAATTGCTAAGCTAGGCCGTTTTTACCAAAATGGTGACTATGGGGCAAAGTGAGCCAGATGATGTGGGGTAAGTTGAACCAGTGTGTGTGTGTGTGTGTGTGTGTGCGTGTGTGTGTGTGTGTGTGATTTCAGACTTCTGTCTCAATTCCCCTTGCCTGGAGATCCACATAAGTAAAAACTGGCTCATCTTACCCCACTCTCCCCTATTCATTCAAGCAAAGTTGTTTTTTTATCAGAAAGTGGAGCTTCCTTTAATTGAAACATTGATATATTGGTGTTGGGGAGGTGTGTGTGTGTGTGTGTGTGTGTGTGTGTGTGTATTGGAGAAAGAGAAAGGGGCCGTGCGGTCGGGTAAAAACCAGCAATTTGAGTAGAATGCCACGGTGCAAGAAGGCATGTTCATTCACTTAATGCTGAGAGCAAGTCTGTGCATCGTAAAAATCTAAAATAATACCACAAAAGCGAGTAAAAAAAAACAAAAACAACAACAACAACGAGAGGAATCACAAGCAGGGACAGGCGAAGAGCAGCAGAGGAAATGTACAAGCAAACAACAATAACCTTAATGTGAATGTCACTGTAAATGTTAAGTGCAGATAGATAGATAGATAGATAGATAGATAGATAGATAGATAGATAGATAGATAGATAGATGGATGGATAGGCAGGTTGATAGATTCTATATACTGTATTTATTCATATGCTGGGTAAATATTCTGCTAAATCTTACTTCTATGTTTATATACCTCCAAGAAGAGGGGGCTCACTTAGACGTATATAAATAGGTCTAACATATAAAGCCATATTACAGTGTATACATATCCTCGCCCTAATGTAAGCAATAGCAAAAAGAAAAACCCATGCTTCACATAGAAAAAGGCATCCACGACATTTAGGAAATAAATGTACAATTTATGAAACATGGTAACAGTAATAAATAGTATTATAGAATTGCTGCTGTACACAAAAAAAAGCCATTTTTAAAATTTCACTCATATAAAAATATGTTTTAGTGCAACCGTACGTAATAGTAATATCCATAACTTCACATCGCTTGTCGAGACTTTAAGGTGTCCAAAAAGAAAGGAGAGAAAGTAAACACGGGAGGGAGGTGGGGGAGGAAAAAGAGGGGAAGGAGAAAGGGATTGCATTTATTACAAAGCTGATACGCAAAACGTGATAGTACTGTATTTACATTTACCTTCCTGCTTCGAGTGCTTATAAGAATATAAGCAACAGAACTAACAAAAAAAGATGAAAGAAAAGGCACACACGTAGCTGTCTGATTCTTTTTTTTGTGATTTCTTTTTTTTATCGTACCGTATACGAGTCCTTTCTTTCCGTTATTGTTTAGCAGATTTTGGTCGGGCTCGTGTTGGTGGTTGGTGGGAGTTACCGTACATGTGTAACCGTATGCACACCCTCTTCAAAGTCTTTAAATAAGAAAGTTTTCTGAGAGCAGGCATGCTGTACACAAACATTTAAACTGCAGAAGTCCATTTGTCTTTGTTTTTTGACAAGAGCTGTTTTTCTTTGTATGCATTGTATGCATGTGTGTGTGTGTGTGAGAGAGAGAGTATACTGTATGTACTGTATGTATGAAAATGTGTGTAAAGTGTGCAAAAGTATTTTTTTTTCTCTCTCTGTTGCACTTCATCCCTTCCTATTATCCAAAAAAAACATGACAAAAAAAAATCCATTGTTTCTCCTCCTCCCGTTCTTCCTTTGCAGCCCTACGACACGTCTTTGCTTCTTTTTGTGCTTCCGGCCTCCCTGTCTCTCTCCGGCTTGAGAGATTTGGACGCCATGGGAGGCTGGATGGTTTCAGCCCCGGGGCTGAGGGGGTGCGGAGAAGAGGAGGAGGAGGAAGAGGAGGAGGAGGAGCAGGGGGAGTGAGGGGAGGCGACAGGGATTGACGATGGCTGGGGAGGCCTGAGCTCCAGGCCGCTAAAGTGCTGAATCCCGGGACCCTTTGGAGGAGACGGCGAAGGGTGCGGAGATGGCGACATGGAGACGGATGGCGAGCGCCGCTGTTGTTGGGAGTCGTGGGACGGCGCCGAAGGAGAGGAAGAGGAGGAGGAAGGTCTGCCTCCATCTTTAGTCCCTCCTCCGCCTCTCTCGGCGAGCTCCCTGGAGTCGATGCACAGCGAGGCGATGGCGTTAGTGCAGGTCTGGATGCTCTCCTCCTGCTCCTTCCTCACCCCTCCTCCCTCCCTCTCCTGCAAAGATGGGTGAGGGGAAGTCGACCCCCTCGGCTGCTCCCCTCCCCCTCGCTGAGCCATCCTCTCGCTGAAGGAGGTGTAATGGGGGGAGGCGGCGTCGCCGGCGGCGGAGTCTTCCGAGGTGCTCTTCTGCAGCAGCAGGCGGGAGGCGACCTGCTGCGCCCCCCCCTGCTGGCCCAGAGCAGAGGTGACGGACGCGGGGACGGAGTGTACCATCTGGATCCCTCCGATGGGGATCATCGGGAACGGCGAACGCACCTGAAATCAAAAAAACATGTTAAGAGAGTTCTTCTACATTCTTCTTCTTCTTCTTCTTGCTGAATTGCTGTAAACGATTTTAACTGATGAATCATATTTTTTTGCAACACTTCCTTTTTGTTTACTTAGACTTAGAAAACTTTAATGTCCCCGAGAGGGAATTTGTTGTACAGTACAGGCATATGACACATAATTCACAACACAAACATTGAACCAAACACCTACAGCGCTATTTATCTAACACATCAATAAACAGAATACAGTAAAAGGAGTAGATATATTGCACAATGTCATAAATAAATAAAAACAAAGTGCTTTTGAAAATACAGATTGAAATATAAAAAAAATATCCACAAACTAAGCTTAAACCACAAAATGAAAAATTATAAAAAATAATAAAAAATAAAATTATAAAAAATACAAAGGGGAAAAAAATATTTTTTACAAACAAATATTTTTACAAAAAAATATTTTTACAAAAAAATATTTTTACAAAAAAATATTTTTACAAAAAATAATATATATATATATTAACAAAACAATAAGTAAATATAAAAAATTTAAATTATAAAACAATTAAATTAATCCTATAAAATACACTATTTACACACAGCAAAATGCAAAAAAAAATAAAACAAGATATACAAGAAAAGAAAAATGAATACCTGGAGTTGAGAGTGGAGAGGAAGGTGACTGAACAGAACCTGGTGAGGTGGACTGGACTCCCGTTGCCCTGGCGATGGCGAGCCCAGACAATGTTCCTGGAAACACGAGAGGAGACGGACATGAAAAAAACATGGACGTAATCATGAAGTAGTGAGTTGATTTAATATTTTTTTTTTCCCCCACAAAACAAACACACTCATTGGACAGCGCTCGTTACAATAAACATAAATTTGAGGCATTGCAATGAAAAACCAAAATATTTTGTAACTAAATAAACTAATAAGCCTCGATGAAATATGTGGTCGTTCTGGACAGCAGGTGTTGGTAAGAAAAACAAACACAAAGCACGAAGGCTCAGGCCAAACGTCTCGTGTCTGAAAACATGAATCCATCATTCGGAGAGAGCGGTCGGTTATCAAAGTCGAGCCAGTCTCATTCTCCGCTTCACGCTTCGTTTGAGTGGGACCGGCAGCAGCAGCCAGAGTTTGGAGTAGCGCTCTTAAGAAGAAAAACAGCCGTGTTATTAACCACACTAATGCCGGCCAAGATCCCATTACCACCAAAACCCAGCAGCCCTCTCTTCAATCATCCCTCTCTCTAGAACACACTGGGTCTGTCGGACTCGCTCTTTATTCCCTCATCCTCTCTGAATGTTTCTGCTCCGTCTGCCAGACGCTTTTCTTCCCCCGCTCCCGTCTTCTTTCTGTCCTTTGCTTACCACATTTCTGCCTCGCGTTTTAACAGCGGACCCCAGCTTACGGTTTGGTAAATCACAGTTAAGCAACCTCTATAATATATTGAAAGTATTTAAAGTGGAGTGGTAACAGCGAGAAGTCCATTTCTGCGACCGTTCTACCCGGAAAACGCCATGTTCAGGCGGCAATTACGACTTCTTTTTTACGTTTATAATGGCGGCGCCCTCTAGTGGCCCCAGTAATTACTACTGGGAGCAAAGTAGGAAGTAAGGTGACGAAGTACAAGAGCGGCAAGTTCTGTGCAAGGACGCAGGTTGGGATGGTGGGACAGCCCTTACCCTAACCCTAACTTCTTACCCTAATCCTAACTTCTTACCATAACCACCTTACCATAACCCTACCTTCTTACCCTAACCCTAACTTCTTACGCTAACCCAAACTTCTTACCATAACCCTAACTTCTTACCCTAACCCTAACTTCTTACCCTAACCCTAACTTCTTACCCTAACCCTAACTTCTTACGCTAACCCAAACTTCTTACCATAACCCTAACTTCTTACCCTAACCCTAACTTCTTACGCTAACCCAAACTTCTTTCCCTAACCCTAACTTCTTACCCTAACCCTAACTTCTTACCCTAACCCTACCTTCTTACCCTAACCCTAACTTCTTACGCTAACCCAAACTTCTTACCATAACCCTAACTTCTTACCCTAACCCTAACTTCTTACCCTAACCCTAACTTCTTACGCTAACCCAAACTTCTTACCATAACCACCTTACCATAACCCTACCTTCTTACCCTAACCCTAACTTCTTACGCTAACCCAAACTTCTTTCCCTAACCCTAACTTCTTACCCTAACCCTACCTTCTTACCCTAACCCTAACTTCTTACGCTAACCCAAACTTCTTTCCCTAACCCTAACTTCTTACCCTAACCCTACCTTCTTTCCCTAACCCTAACTTCTTACCCTAACCCTAACTTCTTACCCTAACCCTAACTTCTTACCCTAACTTCTTACCATAACCACCTTACCATAACCCTAACTTCTTACCCTAACCCTACCTTCTTTCCCTAACCCTAACTTCTTACCCTAACCCTACCTTCTTTCCCTAACCCTAACTTCTTACCCTAACCCTACCTTTGAGTTTTTATGTGGCCATTGCTTGTCTGTTTTTAAGTTGTGTCTTTTTATGTTTTGACATTGCACTTTGAAGCTCTTTGCACATATTTTTCCAATGTGGTTTTACACTGCAAGTGGCTAATCAAGTGAATATGAATCTGAATCTTACCCTAACCCCCTTACCCTAACCCTAACTTCTTACCCTAACCCTAAAGTCCGTACACACCGGCCAGATGGCCAACCGTTGGCAGAAAAGGCAGCTGGACTGATCAGTCGGCTCCCCGAGGTCCAAAAACACACCGAAGCGATGCTGTTATGGAGACGTAATAACTTTACAGAACAAACGGAGCTACGATGCATTCAGGGTCACGCTCAGCGTCACGTTCAGCATCATGTATCAGAGGGGGGGGATAAAGAACTTATATCGTCATATGGTTCGGAGGACTTGTTGTCACAACGGCACTCAAGGTTCATCCCAACACTCTGCTGCCAGACTTAATAAAAACAAGTGACAAATTGAAATTTAGAAGCAAAATGTAAAATGTAAACAGTAGCATGTGAGAGAAACATGAACTGCTGCTACTATCTGTGACACAAAGATGAACAGGGTAATAAAGTCTTTACAAAATGCAAAGTACATCATTATCATGCATCACTTGAGTGAGTCTAAGTGCAGAGTTGCCTGGTGCAGCTTTACATATATTCAAATCCACAGTATATAAAAAAAACCTTTACATTAAAGAACACGACCCCAAAAAGAGAAAGGTTACAGAGAAAACAGATGAGTACAATAAGGAGTAACATAACTTATTCAGACTCGACTATAGGAGTCTCTAATTTGGGAGTTTGACGGACTCTTACCATGTCCATCTCTGCGTTGGTTCTGCGACGTCCCAGTTCGGCCGGACCCAGCACGCCGGCCTGGTGAGCCGGCCTGAGACCCCGCGATCCGCTCTGCTGGCTGGAAAGTAGAAATATCACATTCAATCTTTCAGTCCCTCCAGAAAAAGTTTTTGTTTTAGTTGTTTTTGTGATTGTTGCGGGCAAAAATCCTTGATTATGCGGCACATTTTCTTAAAAAAACGCGATGGAATATGCGGAATATTTATGCAATTTTATGCGATGAAATTGAAGGAAACTTGCATAAATTGCGGGAAATGATGAAAAAGAGAAAAGAAGTGATTCCCCCAACACTGTGTTCTCACTAGGTCAAATTACATCACTTCATAACGTTCCCATGGCAACAGGGGAAAATGGCTGCTCTTGTGTGAAGTAAACGCAACATTTTACAACTTCCTGCTGAGATATATGTGACTTTTTTGCAACAAATTATGAAATCATGCAAGTCCCGCATATTTTGCGCAGAAATCAGAAATTTATTTATTTATTACTTTGGCTGATTATGCATTGAAGTCTGCGATTGCATAATCGCGTTTTTCTGGAGGGACTGGTCTTTAAGTTAATAACACAACGTTAAATTATTCCTGTACGAGTAAAAGTCCTGCATTGCTGGTCTAGTTTTTTTTATGTATTGCTGCAGACTTTACTTTGAAATATGCTCTTTATTCTGTGTTATATGATTTTACCTGTAGTACCCAAACAAGCTTAACCAACAGATTCTCCCTCCCATCTGGTAAAATACGGACGCTTTGTCAGGTGCCTTTGTCGTTGTTATTGATGCTAAAAGTCTCCTTTAGCGTCATATAACGCGCTTCATCTAAACGCGCTTGGTCGGGACTATTGGCGTCACAGTTATGTTAGGTCCGTCCGTCACTCGCATCTCTCCGTGGTCAAACCAGCCGCCGCTAAAGTTGGAGACCAGAGCAGACGTATACCAACTTCGCTCGTGAAACAATGTCTGATTATTTAAATGAAATGAGCTGGTTTGACCATTAAGATGCAAGAAATATGCACTAGTCCAGAACACAGGAACAACTTCCTGTATTAATTTTCTTGCTCCCGCCCTCAGATACATCTGACCAATAAGAGGAGGGAACGTTTTTTGAGTGGGTTGTAATGATGCATTTTGGTACGCTTGGATTTTTCCAGGTGTGAAATTAAACCAACCAAGTTTACAAACTCATCAACTGACTCGGACCAGAGCAAAGAAACTACAGTACAGGTGTGAAAATGCCTTAAGAAGCCTTTCACATCTACCTCATTTGGTCCGGACGTTCAGACTTTCCAGTTTGTTCTGAAAATTCAAAATTTACAGGTGTAACACTTCCCCCGGTCCACGGTCCGCACCAAAAGAACTAACTGGACCGAATGTATACAACATAACAAAAACATGAACCTCTCAGGTGTGAAAAGGCCCTAAGGACTTGGATTTTGCAACAGACGTGATGAAACCTCGGCCAGGTTAATTTCCCCCTGGACTCACCTTTGGTGGTGGAGGTGTTGGTGGAGCCCTCGGCGAGGAGAAACAGGCCGGATCATGGCCCTGTGGCGGCCTCGCGGCGACATGTCACGCTTGTAGTCTCTTCCTGCCGGAGACGTGGGCCGAGAGAGGGGCGAGAGCAGCGAGAGGTGTCCCCTCCGGGGGGAGAGGTCTCGCCTGTAAGCGCCCCCTGCCCCCAGGTCCCTCTTGGGGGAGATGTGACGCAGAGGAGAGACGTCCCGCCGGGGGGAGAGATGTCTGGCGCGGGGCGAGAGGTCCCGGCGTGGGGAGAGGTATCGACGTGCTGAGGGTGAGGAGGAAGGGGAGATCGGGGACGGGCAGCCCGAGTGATCCGGCCCGGGCGAGGACAGGCAGGAGGAGGGCGAGGAGAGGTCTGGGAGGTCTTCATCCATGGAGGAGGAGGGCGGGGCCAACAGCCGGCTGCCCAGCGCCCGCTGCAGGCCTCGCTGATACTCCTCCTGGCCGCGGTCGCCGGGTGGAGCCTGCGGCGTGATCCGGATGCTCGGCACGGTGGTGAAGTAGCCAAACAGCGGGGGCTTGTGGGTGTTGCCCAGGAGGTCCGATGGCGAGGGATGAGAGAGGTGTGGAGCGGGATGGGAGGACGCCACGGCCGTGATGGACACGGCGGGCAGGCTGTACGGCTGCGGGCTGGTGGAGCGCGAGCGGGTTTTCGGCGTGGAGTCGCCGTCGTAGTCGTCCTCTTCGTCGTCGTCGTCGTCCACCTCGTCGCCGTCGTCCTCGCCGCCGTCTGAGTCGTCGGCGTCTGAGAACTGGTGCTCCGCCATGACGCCGCGGGACATCTTCTCAGACCTCTGGCCTTCCTCTCCGACATCTTTGAAAGGGGGAGGAAGAGAAAAGAAAAGGACAGGAAGAAGAGAAAGTAGATGTAGGAGGTGAAAAAAGACGAGGAAGAGAAGGAATAGTGGGAGAATAAGAAGAGGAAAGGAAGAGGTAGGAAGAAATAAAGCAGATGAGGAAAATGATGAAATAGAGGAATTGGGACAGGAAGAAGAGGAGAAAAAAGAGGGAGTAGAAGATGCAGAGACGAGGGAAGAAGGTAAGAAGATGAAGAGGTACACGTGAACGTAGAGGAAGGAGAGGAAGAAGAGGAGAAAAAGAAGATAGTAGAGGTATCGAGAGAACAAGAAGAAAGGCAAGCAGAGGGTGTAAAAGTAGTACACAAGTAAAAGGGGAGGAAAAGAGAAAGCAAAAGCAGTGGAAGTGGAAGAGAAAGAAAAGGGAGAAGAAGCAAAACATAAGTAGAGAAAGATAAGTGGAGAGAGAGAGAGAGAGAGTTTTTATTAATATGTGGTAACAGAAAGAGTTTCGAGCTCTAACCAATAAAATATAAAAACACAAAGTATTTAGAGTTTTTCTGCAGGATGTTGGCGAGGTCTGACTGTTACAGTAGCTGCAAAGTTACTGCTGGCAGGCGACCAACCATCACTGTGGGTCTGACTTTCTTATGAAGTGCAGCTGATTGGCTGATAACTGACAAAAAGGGGAATTTTGGGGAATAAAAGAAAGTTGGTTTGTTGTTGTAGCTCTTCGCAGTACGGCACATGTGTCAAACTCGAGGCCCGCGGGCCGAATGCGGCCCCTTGCAAAAAGTTGATACAGCCCGCGTATCAATTTAGGTCCACAATACATTCTGGCTAGTTGTGCACCAAACCAAAAAGACGGCAGATGACGCGACTCTGGGAGCAGAATTTGGCAGATTTTGCGACTTTGAGACTCAGAAACTCCCCCAGAACCAGAGAGTATTTTAATATTCAGGCGATGAAACAGGCTGTAATCATTGTTTTGCATTAATTTTTAAACTCTGTGATGGCTAAAGGAACTCTTTGCTGACTTTCTAGAGGTTTACGTCGAACGCAGTGCAACAAAAGTGGAAAATAGCGACAAACAAAGCAACAAAACGATGCAAAAAACGACAATAAAAAAAAAAAGATTGTGATTAAAACGTCCGAGAAAGCCACGAAAAAGTCATAAAAATCAACAAAAATGACCAAAAAAAGCGACATGCAGTAACACAGTCAAAGATATTTGACTTTTTTTGATGTATGCATGTGAATTTAACTCCACATCAGGCCCTTGATGGGATTCTCTTTTCCAGTGTGGCCCTAAATGAAAATGAGTTGGACCCCCCCCTGCAGTACAGATCATTTCACCTCGATATATATATATATATATATATACTCCATAAATCTGACTTTCTTCTCCTGGAAGAGATGCAGAAGCCAGATTTCATGAATTGTATTTAGCCGACCGCTACGAGTGGAAATCAGATCTACTAACACTGGACTACTTTTCCAGTTAGTCTCTTATATACAACAGTTCACAGACCACAAATGTTTATGTCTCGACGAGTCACTGAAGGACTTTTCTTTTTCAAAAACCCTGCACGTGTGTGTGTGTGTTCGTGTCCCAATTCAATGCGGAGCCAACACACACAAACACAATCGCTCACTCACTCTGGGTCAACTTAAGTAAAGCTTTAATTTGGTGGTCTAACGTGGTGGAAGATTACCTCCAGCTACCAGTCAGACTTTGGTACGATGCTCAAGCAGCAGTTACGACCTACTGTATGTTTACGTTTCCGGTGGCGGCGCCCTCTAGTGGACGGAGTAATTATGGTGGCAGCAAAGAAGGAAGTAAGGTGACAAAATATCAAGAAGGCAGGCTTCTCTCCACAGAGTGAATTAAGCCTCCTATGGCGCCATTTTAATGCTATTAAGCCATCACCCGCCGTTAGCATCCCATTGACTCCCATTCATTTTGGCGTCACTTTGACAGCCAATAACTTTACATCTTAAGCGTTTAAAGACTTTATTTCAGTCCCTCCAGAAAAACGTGATTATGCGATCGCAGAATTCAACGCATAATCAGCCAAAGTCAGCATATTTATGCGGGGGGGGGGGGGGGGGGGGGGGGCGCATTTCTTAAAATACGCCGCACTTTCGCCGCAGAAATTGCCGATTTCCGCGCGAAATTGACGATTTCCGCGCAAAATTGCCGATTTCCGCGCAAAATATGCGGGGCTTGCATGATTTCATAATCTCCGCATTTTCGTTGCAGAAAAGTCACATATATCTCAGCAGAAAGATGAAAAATGTTGCGTTTACTTCACACAAGAGCAGCCGTTTTCCCCTGTTGCCATGGGAACGTTATGAAGTGATGTAATGTCGCCTAGTGAGAACACGGTGTTGGGGGGGAATCACTTTTTTTTCTCTGTTTCATCAAACCGCAATTTTATGCAATTTCATCGCATAAAATTGCATAAATATTCCGCATATTCCATCGCATTTTTTAAGAAAACGTGCCGCATAATCAAGGATTTTTGCCCGCAACAATCACAAAAAAACTCCGTGTTTTTCTGGAGGGACTGTTATTTGTCTGTCGTTTATTTCTAAAGAAACACGACAATGTATAAAAGGCTCCGTTACCTTGTACCTCACGTTATGGCCCCGTAGCAGACGTTTTTATAAAAATAGGCTAACGGTTGGGTCATAACCACGAGACTTACTGTCTCATAGTAGAGGAATTACCGTACAGTACAGGAGAAGCTCGCAGGCAGTTTGGACTTACATCAGCTGTTTAAGTTTAATTACTAATGTTAACTATCATTTTAGTGATCAATAATTAGCCTGTGCCTATGTTATCTCCTTACATATACCTACGCTCTCCGTCTCTGATAGATTGGGAATGATTGAGATTTCTCTTGGCACAGCTACCAGAAGACTTACAACGTTCAGACACGTTGCTCACGTCACATCTACGTCATCAAGCTCAGTTTGAGGCTGCGCAGTAACGCTCGGCCATCACCGGGAAAGTGACTTCTTCACTGGTTTCCGTCAAAAACAACAGCGTCACTTTGTCCATTTCTTTAACTGTCTATGCAAAATATAAGGCCGCCGACGTTTCATTTGAGGGGACTTTAGGAAAGGTGCAACGCGGGACACGCCGGTCTCCTGGCGGTGAAAGTCCTGTGTTTGACCCGTCCACCCCACCCCCCCAACCAACCTCCCTACGCGGAATTTCTGCCTTACATACTACTCGCTACCGTAGTCGCTCTTACCCTGGATTTCCACAGGCTGCGTAACCGCTGCGGAACGTTTCCGTGGTCCGCCGTCCGTCTGCACGGCTGCGGCCAGGACTGACAGCTGTAGTCACGGGGACCCGCGAGATCTCGCGAATTCACGCAGAATAGAACCACAAAACCACCAACAGTTTGTTTCTATTCCGAGGAGTAGAGAGGAAACAACACCGTGCCGTGTTTTCAAGGTGTAGTGAAGAGAAATATGATCCTTCGTGAGCACGGTGTATTTTATTTTGAAAGTTAACCGGTTGTTTTATTTTGTTTCTGTGCTCGACTTCCTGTCCCGCACTATCTGCCGTGTGCTGAATTGCTGCGGAGCTCTCCGGCGTCCGGCAGAAATAGAAGCTCTGCGTATCTGATCCGCAGGGCTGCGGACCGCCGGACGTTATGCAGCTGGTGGAAATGCACACATCGACTAGAATGGAAACCGATTGACTCCGCCAACGTTCCGGAGCCGTTCCGCTGCAGCTACGCAGCCTGTGGAAATCCAGGGTTAGTGTTACGTCATCTTCAACCCGCGTGTAGCTGCTGCTCTCCCCGGTGCGTTCTACAAACGCGCTGAAGGGCGCTTTTTGCATCGCTTCAGACGCTGACAGCCGCTGTCCAAACGTCCGTATTTTACGAGTTCGGAGTGAGAACGGGTTGAACATAACACCGTTTTAAGTCTATTCAAAATCATGCTTGTGCGACCAAACTTCATCATTTTATATTCCAAAGATAGCGAATATAAAATGATGAACGCGACATTTAGAATATTTCGATGCAGCTGCAATAAGAACATGGGAGTCTTCGTCTGAAAAACTGGATTTTAAAAAGTCAGAACTTAAAGATTTTTATAAGTTCTTTTCATAAAGATCATGTTATAATAATGGGAGTAACATAGTAACAAAATATATATATATATATATAAGATCTTGTCATACCTCAATTGTTACCCAGAGTTTTTTTTGTGATTGTTGCGGGCAAAAATCTGATTATGCTGCTCTTGTGTGAAGTAAACGCAACATTTTTCAACTTCCTGCTGAGATATATGTGACTTTTTTTGCAACGAAGATGCGGGGATTATGAAATCATGCAAGAAATCGGCAATTTATGCGGCGAAAGTGCGGCGTATTTGAAAAAATGCGGCCCCCCGCATAAATATGCAGACTTTGGCTGATTATGTGTTGAATTATGCGATCGCATAATCACGTTTTTCTGGAGCGACTGGATAATATTCATATCATATCAGCTGATTAACGGGACGGCGGCGTGAACCCAGTCAAACATTTGTCGCTGTTTCTGAGTAACTGACGGAAAAGTAAAATTGTGGCTTTAAAATTGCTTAATGGGGGACATTATAATAATCTAATAAAAGACTACAAAAGAAATGGTGGAAGGAAGTTTTTTTTCTTTCTTTTTTTTTTAAGCAGCTTACGTGTGGACTGTGGTTGTTTGACATGAGTCCCGGCTGTCAGGATGAGCTCTGCTTTCCATTACACTAATCGTCCCTTTACAACCGCGCCGAGCAGCAGGATGTCCCTGCAGTCCCTGGAGGGCATGAGTGTGTGTGTGTGTGTATGCATGTGTGTGTGTGTGTGTGTGTGTGTAAGGTTGTGTGCTTCCCAAGTCTCTTATTTGATAGTTCCTCGCTTGAACGGGAAGTTCTTCTAGCCAGTGGTGTAGTCTAATGTATTGCAATGGGTATACTGTACCGGCCTATGTATATATGGGCCAGAATCTGCCTTTTTTTGGGGGGGGGGGATCTGGGTGTCCTCCCGCAGGGAAGTGTTGAGCAAAGTTTTGCAAAAATCTTTAATTATGCGGCACGTTTTCTTAAAAAAATGCGATGGAATATGCGGAATATTTATGCAATTTTATGCGATGAAATTGCGGACACTTGCAAAAATTGCAGTTTGATGAAAAAGAGAAAAATAAGTGATTCCCCCCCAACATCGTGTTCTCACTAGGCGAAATTACATCACTTCATAACGTTCCCATGGCAACAGGGGAAAATGGCTGCTCTTGTGTGAAGTTAACGCAACATTTTTCAACTTTCTGCTGAGATATATGTGACTTTTTTTGCAACAAAAATGCGGAGATTATGAAATCATGCAAGCCCCGCATATTTTGCGTGGAAATCGGCAATTTATGTGGCGAAAGTGCGAGAAAACAAAGTGATCCCCCCCCCCCAACACCGTGTTCTCACTAGGCATCATAGTGGGGGGTCTGGGTGTCCTCCCCCAGGGAAGTTTTGAGCGTCAACAACTTCATTTTCTGCATTTGGATACACTTTAATGCACCAATTTACAGTGGAAATATACCTTTTTTGACAGATGACAATTCAAAATATATCAAAAATATAATGGAAAGTATGTTGTTGTGTGTCATTGGGCATTTTTAAGCGGGTAGATGGAAATCCTGGAGCTTTCTTAGTGGGTCTCATGCCTTGTTTCCTCTCTCCTCGCTTGAAGGAAGCAAAGGAAGGAAACGTGGATGCACACCTGGGACGTAGCCAACGTATAACCCTGCTCAATCATCACTTGATCCACTAGACGTATGCGCTGGTGTCCGTACCTGCAGAGACTCTGCGCTCTGCCTGGATTTTATTTTTTTTATTTTGCCGCGTTCGGGACGTTTTTTGGCCGTCAGCCTCTATAAAAACGTAGCGACCAGGCGCCAGATCGTAAGCACGCATCCAAGAGGAAGCTATGAAAATGGCGGACACAGCAAATGCAAATATAGCAAGTGAAGGAAACGTGTGTGTGTGTGTGTGTGTGTGTGTGTGTGTGTGTGTGTGTGTGTGTGTGTGTGTGTGTGTGTGTGTGTGTGTGTTTCCTACCTCCTTCCTCCACCTCGTTGTCCTCGACAGAAGACATGGAGACTCCCAACTCCAGACACTTTTTCATATGAGCCTTAGACTTCATGTGCTTTGTCAGGTTTCCTACAAAAAACACACACACACGCACGCACGCACGCACGCACGCACGCACACACACACACACACACACACACACACACACACACACACACACACACACACACACACACACACCATTTAATGACCCTCTTACTGGAAACCAGAGCTTGTTTGGCTGTGACAAAGAAAGAGGGTGAAATGGAAGAAGACCACGATATTACAATTTACAAATTATATATAATTCATACATAATGCGATTTAATGACAAAATGTGTCGGACCACAGCGTCGCTGCATGTTTTATTCATCTAACACGTAACCACTTAGTGATTTAATTCTTCTTCGGGTTAAAGGGATAGTTTGGATCTTTTGACGTGGGGTTGTGTGAGCTACTTCTCCGTCAGCGTGTTAGCGACAGCAGATGGCGGTCGGCGCGCCCCCAGTTTTGGAGAAGCAGGCAGGAGTACCGACACGGAAGCTGAGCAACGTCCTGCTGCGGACGGGAGGAGGAGCAGCTAAACGCATTTTTGACACCTAAAAAAAAATCTTTATCAGTTTAAGCCAGTCCCTCCAGAAAAACGTGATTATGCGATCGCATAATTCAATGCATAATCATCCAAAGTCTGCATATTTATGCGGGGGGCCTGCATTTTTTCAAATACGCCGCACTCTCGCCACATAAATTGCCAATTTCCGCGCAAAATATGCGGGGCTTGCATGATTTCATAATCCCCGCATTTTTGTTGCAAAAAAGTCACACATATCACAGCAGAAAGATGAAAAATGTTGCGTTTACTTCACACGAGAGCAGCCATTTTCCCCTGTTGCCATGGGAACGTTATGAAGTGACGTAATTTCATCTACTGAGAACACGGTGTTGGGGGGGAATCACTTTTTTTTCTCTTTTTCATCAAACTGCAGTTTTTGCAAGTTCCCGCATTTTCATCGCATAAAACTGCATAAATATCCCGCATATTCCATCACATTTTTTAAGAAAACGTGCCGCATAATCAAGGATTTTTGCCCGCAACAATCACAAAAAAACTCCGCGTTTTTCTGGAGGGAGTGGTTAAGTTCACGAGAGCTGCAAAGATGTATCAATTATTGAACTACCTTTTTAATTAATCGGCAACTATTTTGATAGTTAAAGTGCCCATTTTATGCTTTTTGGCTTTCCTTTATTTTGTTATATATCTTTTTTTGTGCTTTTTTGTTTAGATTAATGTTTACTGGGTGAACTGCTGCTGAAGGTCGTTGTTCATTTTTGT
>CM042440.1:2108712-2137227 GCA_023631565.1 Gymnocephalus cernua
TATAAAAGCGAGAGCAAGAATAATGAAAAAGCCGACGTCCAATTACAGCGATGCAGGTCAAGTCGCTGGCCTGTGATAGGTCTACCAGGCTCAGGCTGTTGGCCCGACTCACACAGGCACAAATTAAGCCCAAAGAATAGCTTGTAAAATAATAAGTCTATTTTATTTTTTAACCTAAGAAGATTTTCCGATTAATTATGCTGAAACAGATGTCCTTAAAGTTCATACAAAAGTCATCTGTGCTCAGTTTTGTTGCATATTGAGCTGTAAGAATAAAACAAGTAATCAGACAGCTCAGTATTTTGCGAGGCAGAGGCACTAGTGTCTTATTTTTGTTATTGTTTTTTTTTTGTTTTACTTATTTACTTATATCTCTGGTCTAAATAATTCATAATTTCTGCTTTTTTTTAACTAAAGAATTGGGTACAATTTCTTAGAAAGGAGGTTTATTGACCATGGATTCCAAAAATAAGTGTAAAACAATATAAAGTGTGGTAGTGAAAATAAGCATTATATGTAAAAACAAAACAAAAAAAGAGACAAAAGCCAGAAAAAGTGTTGATTTTTTTGGACCTGGGAGGATGATGCTCGAATGGAAGACAACACAAGGGTTAATCGATGATACTGCAAATAAAAGAGCGCAAAAAACATCTTGAAATACTGAGCTTTCTATCACACTCAGACGTGGCTTTGATCGGTGGGTTGATTGATTGATTCTTGACTCTTAAAAAGAATCATAATGGTCTCAGCGTCTGCTGGTAGTTTGAGAAATCCCAGATCCAAATCACTGTCAAAATCAACCCCAATTATTCCTTAAAAAAAAAAAGGGATATCTGCGCACCAGATGTGACCGAAACTCCTTTTTGATATATTTACAAAGAAACCGAACAAGAAACTGAAATGAAAACATAATTTTCGATGCAGCATTTGTGTCTGGGAAAAGAGGAAAGTCGATCGAGAACAACTTCTCATTGTCAACGAGGACCTGTCACATTCCCCACAGTTCCCCGTTCATACTGGAAGCTGCCCAGTCCAACCACAGTCTGACCTGCTGGCCACAGCTCCACTGGAGCCGTTGGAGGTTAAGGTGCCTTGCTCAAGGGCAGCTCAGTGGTGGTGATGAGGGAGGGACAAGAGCTGCTCTTTCACCTTCCACCACCCAGATTTTATACTGCCGGTCTGGGGATTGAACCGGCGACCTCCCGGTCACAAGATCGCTTCCTTAAAGCGTAACTCTCGCCAAAATACAACCTATAGGGTGTTTTTTTAACCACTAAGAAGACTCGACACAACATGAGACTTTGCTCCGAGTATCTCCAGGAGCTCTACACATTAACTCAGCATTGAGAACATTGTTTGTGGACCCAGAGTTTACTAAAAAGAAAGTTTTTGAACAACTCGCCGTAGCTCTTGTTGTTTCTAGCTGCAGCATTTTATCAGTCAAAACTTTCCGAATGCGGATGAACGGACTCCATAGGAGGAAATGTCATTCTTACACGAGGCTCCTTTTTCAACTACAAGGTCAATATTGTTTTTTACGAACGATAAAACAAATAATCATCCGCGCATTTCTATGGAACTGAGCTTTAGGAGCTTTCCATCTTTACTCTCCTCCCTGTTACGTCGCATTCGGAAATCGACAAGAGCTGCGGCGAGTTGTTAAAAACTTTCTTTTTAGTAAACTCTGGGTCCACAAACAATGTTCTCAATGCTGAGTTAATGTGTAGAGCTCCTGGAGACACTTGGAGCAAAGTCTCATGTTGTGTCGAGTCTTCTTAGTGGTTAAAAATAGATATTTTGAGGCTATAGCATCAAAGTGCCCCTAGCTCTCCCATTCAAAAGGCCATTTGACCCAAAAACAAGAATACGGGAAATCTTAAAAGTGGAGCTTCCGTCCTAAATATGCTTTTTAACTAAATTTTGACTCACGTACATTCACAAAAACACCCTAGGATGCATTTTGGCGAGAGTTACGCTTTAACCCGTAGGCCACCACTGACCCTTTGTAGTGCTGGGCGGTATACCGGTTCATACCGACACCGGTGTATATTTTCGTCACGATGTTCATTTTTAATATACCGCCATACCGGTGTGTTTAATAACACAACGTCCGGAACGAACGTTCGCGCTGCGCCGCGCGACACTGTTTTAGACGGACCCTTTAAAATGCTGCACTTCTAAGCAGCGATGGTAAACAGCAGCGCACCAGAGGGACGTCACACGGAAGATGGATGCTGCAGAAGTAACGACACAGACGAACTTGTGCCAAGAAAAGGAGCCGCCGGGTCTGTTGTTTGGAGGTTTTTTTGGTTTCCAAATATCCGACGTTGACCAAACAACCGTTTTACGCAAGCGCTGTCGGGCTAAAATAGTCGCGAAAGGCGGCAACACGAGCAATTTGCTCCACCACCTCAGCTGCAAACACGTCTTGGAGTATCAAGAATGTATGAAATTAAAGTCAGCAGGCTCAGCGCCCTCCACATCAGCAGGTAACACGGGGAAAGCAAAAGAAAAGTCGAGCCAGATGTCACTTAAAGACGCGTTTGCTAGAGGGACTCGCTATGACAGAAAAAGCAGATTACAAACTCCATCACCAACCACCGAGCTAAAGACACGGTCCCGCTTAATACAGTGGTGAGGAATGAGTCAATTAAGTCAATTTACTGCAGTAATTCCTCTCTCAACGAGTAGAAAATGCATTGAACATCTGAATATGCATGAAAAAAAAAACGTCAAAAACCGGAAAACCGGCATAATTTTGAAAAAAAACGTGATATGAATTTTTGGTCGTACCGCCCAGCACTGACCCTTTGGTATAATCATACCAAAGATATATTTTTATAACATGTGTATGTTCTTCTACATTAGGCTGTCTTTATAACTTTTTCCTTTGATTATTGACTTTCAAGTCTCATTAGGATTTGAATTATTTTGCAGAGAATTTTAAGTAGTATTCCCAGTCACAGAAAAATAAATAGACTTTCAATCTGCTCTCTACTCCAAGGGAGGAGGAAGCAAACTTCAGAATAATGTGTGTGATGTGATGTACTGTACGGGGGCAAACGCATGTCTAAAAAGGCAAATGTCCTACGTAAATGCCACAAAAGCTCCTTGAAAATATGTGTGCCGTTCATCTCGGTCACTAGAATAGTGACAGCGATTGGACTGGCGTGTGTATTTGCAGGACGTACCCGCCTTCGAAGATCTTGATGCGGGTCGGTTCAGTGGCGGGCTGTTTGACTGAGACCTCCTTCTCTACCTGTTCCTCCTTCGAACGGTCCCACGACACAACTCCCTTCATCTTCCTCCCGTAATTACCAACATCAACTGGCATCAGCTCTGGTTTCAACTAGAGATGAGACGAGGGGAGAGGAGCAGCATGAATTCACCTTTCACGCTTTTATGCACCCGTGCGTGTGTCTGCATCGCACACGTAAATGTTATTTTCTGCATATGTTTGTATGCTAGTCTGGATCAACGGAAGCACATTTGATGTCAGCTTGGTTTACTATGTATCCAGCGCTAATTTAAATAGCTCACATTACTGTATTGTGTGAACAATAACTGCAAATGTTCCACCAAAACAAGTTCCTTTTCGAGACTATTAGGCAGAGCCACCGTCGCCACGACTGTGATTGGTTTAAAGGTCCTATGGCATGCTGATTTTTGGATGCTTTAATATAGTGGTCCCCTAATACTGTATCTGAAGTCTCTTTTATATAGACCTTAGTGGTCCCCTAATACTGTATCTGAAGTCTCTTTTATATAGACCTTAGTGGTCCCCTAATACTGTATCTGAAGTATCTTTTATATAGACCTCAGTGGTCCCCTAATACTGTATCTGAAGTCTCTTTTATATAGACCTTAGTGGTCCCCTAATACTGTATCTGAAGTCTCTTTTATATAGACCTTAGTGGTCCCCTAATACTGTATCTGAAGTCTCTTTTATATAGACCTTAGTGGTCCCCTAATACTGTATCTGAAGTATCTTTTATATAGACCTTAGTGGTCCCCTAATACTGTATCTGAAGTCTCTTTTATATAGACCTTAGTGGTCCCCTAATACTGTATCTGAAGTCTCTTTTATATAGACCTCAGTGGTCCCCTAATACTGTATCTGAAGTCTCTTTTATATAGGCCTTAGTGGTCCCCTAATACTGTATCTGAAGTCTCTTTTATATAGACCTTAGTGGTCCCCTAATACTGTATCTGAAGTCTCTTTTATATAGACCTCAGTGGTCCCCTAATACTGTATCTGAAGTCTCTTTTATATAGACCTTAGTGGTCCCCTAATACTGTATCTGAAGTCTCTTTTATATAGACCTTAGTGGTCCCCTAATACTGTATCTGAAGTCTCTTTTATATAGACCTTAGTGGTCCCCTAATACTGTATCTGAAGTCTCTTTTATATAGACCTCAGTGGTCCCCTAATACTGTATCTGAAGTCTCTTTTATATAGACCTTAGTGGTCCTCTAATACTGTATCTGAAGTCTCTTTTATATAGACCTTAGTGGTCCCCTAATACTGTATCTGAAGTCTCTTTTATATAGGCCTTAGTGGTCCCCTAATACTGTATCTGAAGTCTCTTTTATATAGACCTTAGTGGTCCCCTAATACTGTATCTGAAGTCTCTTTTATATAGACCTCAGTGGTCCCCTAATACTGTATCTGAAGTCTCTTTTATATAGACCTTAGTGGTCCCCTAATACTGTATCTGAAGTCTCTTTTATATAGACCTCAGTGGTCCCCTAATACTGTATCTGAAGTCTCTTTTATATAGGCCTTAGTGGTCCCCTAATACTGTATCTGAAGTCTCTTTTATATAGACCTTAGTGGTCCCCTAATACTGTATCTGAAGTCTCTTTTATATAGACCTCAGTGGTCCCCTAATACTGTATCTGAAGTCTCTTTTATATAGGCCTTAGTGGTCCCCTAATACTGTATCTGAAGTCTCTTTTATATAGACCTTAGTGGTCCCCTAATACTGTATCTGAAGTCTCTTTTATATAGACCTCAGTGGTCCCCTAATACTGTATCTGAAGTCTCTTTTATATAGACCTTAGTGGTCCCCTAATACTGTATCTGAAGTCTCTTTTATATAGACCTTAGTGGTCCCCTAATACTGTATCTGAAGTCTCTTTTATATAGGCCTTAGTGGTCCCCTAATACTGTATCTGAAGTCTCTTTTATATAGACCTTAGTGGTCCCCTAATACTGTATCTGAAGTCTCTTTTATATAGACCTCAGTGGTCCCCTAATACTGTATCTGAAGTCTCTTTTATATAGGCCTTAGTGGTCCCCTAATACTGTATCTGAAGTCTCTTTTATATAGACCTTAGTGGTCCCCTAATACTGTATCTGAAGTCTCTTTTATATAGACCTTAGTGGTCCCTAATACTGTATCTGAAGTGTGGCCTTGACTAACTGCCATGCTTCGCTCGTTTGCAAGCCATGATGTCTCTCTTTCTCATGGGTTAGCCAAATTCTCTGGGCGGGCAAAGCAGAGAAAGGGGAGGTAACCTTTCCCCTTATGACATCATAAAGGGAAGATTCCTGATTGGCTCATCTGAGCTTACTTTTTCTCAAAGGCAGAGCAGATACCCAGGGCTCGGTTTACACATATCGCCATTTCTAGCCACTGGGGGACCATAGGCAGGCTGGGGGGACTCATATTCATGTTAAAAAAACTCATAAAGTTATATTTTCATGCCATGGCACCTTTAAAGAAATGCAAACAACCCTGAATGTTTTCTTTTCTGCTATCCAGGAATGTACAGTATGTGTGGTGTAGCCAGACCTTACTCCAGTCTGGCATTGCGAGACTATTACATGGCATACCTGATCAAACCTCAGCTTCCAGGCCACAGATGACACCAGCTTTCCAGAGCTGGGTGGCGACATGGCTGCAGTTGAGTACATGGAATCGTTGTCTCTCCTCTGTTTGGACCTCAGCAGGGCCAGCGCAGCCTTGGTGCTGAGGTTCAGAGGATTGGGGTTGTATGAGCTTACACGCCACGAGTTGTAGACGGAGCTATGCGAGGCAGTTTGGGTGCTGTTGGGCTTGGTGTAGTTCAGGAAACACCAGCTGACTCGGCTCATGGTGCGCAGGCTTGGGAACTGGAAAAACTGCTCAGCCACATCCGTGAGCAGCAGAGTCTGGCCCACTGCTTCGGATGAGCCTGCGCTTTGTTTGGCAGCTAGCTGAACCCGCATGCTGAGAGGAATTTTATTGGCTGTGGGATGATTTGTGCCGTCAGTGTCGTCTCCGTCGTTGGAGGACACCATGGACTGGGGGCTGGAGCTGGGCTCTGGGACTGAATCGTCCACATCGAGCTCCTCTGGGGAGTCCCGACCACCTGAAACTGGGGAACGGTCTGTGACAATCTGGAGAGGAGGAGTGAAGCTCTCGGCCCGGGGAACATCGGGGAGGTGAGGGGCAGAGGAACGGACAGGAATGGCTATCTTGGTGGCAACTGGGAAGTCACTTAGTGGAGGAGAAGAAGACATCCTTTCAGAATCATCCATGGAGCCTTCGCTCTTCAGGCAAGCTCGCTGACCTCTGCCCTGCCCCTTTTCAGGTTTCCTGCAGCTTTCAGTTCCACTCAGCTCCACTGCACTCATCTCCTTAACAATCTGTCCATACATCCTCTCTTCCTTCACTCTTTTCTGCTGCTTAGTCTCGATGAAGAGCTCCAGAGAGCTGGTGGGGGAAAGCATGCGCTTGCTGCCTCCGACGCCCGATCCCGAGGCATCTGTTGTGGACATGGTGCCTGACGTTAGCGACAGTGGGATCCCCGTATTCAGGAATTGCTCTGGTAGTGAATCGGGAACCTTCCAGGCTGGGTAGTGCAGCGTCGCGCCATCCATCTGTCCGAGGAAGTGTGATAGGTTGAAGCCCGTCCCGTTAATGCCTCCAATTCCTCCAGGTGGTTTACTGGCACTCACAGCGCACACTGGAGACGACATGTTGCTGCTGTCAGCGATGCCCGGCCTGGCTGAATGTGTGGCTACCAGCTGGCTAACACTGGTGTACATAACACTACCATAGGATGGCACGTGGGTTTGGATCCGCACAGGAACCGTCATACCAGGCAGAGAGGACTGGGAGCCCAGGTTCTGGGTGGCAAAGACAGGTTGGACCTGCTGCAGAAGCATTGAGGCGGTGGTGGAAGTGAGCAGGGAGTGCTTGGAGGAGAGAGAAGTAAAGTTTTGCTGTTGTTGCTGGGACATTGGAGAGGTGCGAGATGAGAAAGACGCAGGGTACACTTGAGAGCCAGGGTTTTCTGATTTCCCATCATGTGGCTGCTGATCGTGGATTTGATGCAGGGAGTGCAGCGGTGGTTGTTTGTGGAGTGGGTGTCCAGACAGGGAGCCCGGTGATCGAATGTGGAGTTTTTGGAGTTGCTGCTGGGCCTGGAGGGTCAGCTGCTGTCTGGATGCCTGACTGGCCTCCTGACTCCAGAACATCCCTGGTTGCTGGTAGGAGAGGAACGGGGGACCACTCGGGTACTGCTGGATTACTTCCTTGTTCATGACCTCGTGACCTGGATATTCTCCCTCCGATGATGAGCCCTGGGCCTGCAGGCGATGCTGATTGGACCTATTATGGAGAATTATTTGAGACTTATTTGTTTTCAAATTAAGTATGATAATAGTACAACCAGCTGGAGAAGCAGCATAGGTGATAGAGACAGAGCACATTTAAGTCCTGCTTCCACCGGAGGGAAAAACAGCTCTCTGTTGACTTTGTATTACGTGAAGATGTCTCCTCGTCAATTACGTCTACTAGCAAACAACAGAAAAATGCCTAAAAGCTGCTGTGGGGTGGGATATTCTACCAGCAATGTAAAGAACCCATAACTTAATAAGCTGCCAAGTCGATTCAGCAGGAAGAATGGGAAGATTGTAGGAGCCTGACACTAAGCTAACTTTATGCACAACGTTATGTGCTTAACTTCAGAAATATAATATATATATATATATATAATATATATAATTCAGAAATATAATTTGACTTGGTAACAAAATGCTTGCTGCAAACTTAGTGTCCCCATTCTGCCTGCTGATTCCTCACGTCTGTATCCACTTGTTTTCATAAAAAATAAGTTTTTCAGTTCGACAGCTTATAAAAACTTACAGTATAGGTTCTTTACAATGTTGGTAGTGCATCCCACCACACAGCAGCTTTTAGGCATTCTTCTGTTGTTTGCTAGCAGACGGAATTGACGATGAGGCACCTTCACGCAATACAAGTCAAGTTTTCCCCTCTTGTGGGCGTGGCTTTCCAAGTTTGCTCTGTCTCTATAGCAACTGTTTAAGGAGTACTAGCAGTAATGAATAAAGATGCCAATAAATTTGCATTTTGTCCATTCCATCACAGCTAAATAAGAAGGTCTATTAGCAATTTCATGGGTTGCATCGACTGTCTTACCTGCCGTAGAGAGGTTCTTCCTGCAGGCTGTCCTCACTGATGCTGTGCTGGAGGAGCTGCTGGTGGTGCTGTTGGTGTTGGTGAGATCCTACACCTGTGCATAAAACATATGAATATAATGAATGTAACGCATTTTGAAATGAAATTCTTCCCTTCAAAAGAAATCCCATATAATAGTCCCATAATGTATGACTCAATGGCTAGAATATGGTCCAGCCTGGAACCAAGGCCATCAGCTACGAGTTGAATCGTGACCATAAGACATTTGATTCGGCGCAAAATACAATTTTGAAAACGTCACAAAAGGCAAAGGTACACGGACACTTTTATCTCGTTTTTTTTTCGTGGTGGTCTGTAGATAGGTGGGGTCTCCTCTAGCTGTAGATAGGTGAGGTCTCCTCTAGCTGTAGATAGGTGAGGTCTCCTCTAGCTGTAGATAGGTGGGGTCTCCCCTAGCTGTAGATAGGTGGGGTCTCCTCTAGCTGTAGATAGGTGGGGTCTCCTCTAGCTGTAGATAGGTGAGGTCTCCTCTAGCTGTAGATAGGTGGGGTCTCCTCTAGCTGTAGGTAGGTGGGGTCTCCTCTAGCTGTAGATAGGTGGGGTCTCCTCTAGCTGTAGATAGGTGGGGTCTCCTCTAGCTGTAGATAGGTGGGGTCTCCTCTAGCTGTAGATAGGTGGGGTCTCCTCTAGCTGTAGATAGGTGGGGTCTCCTCTAGCTGTAGATAGGTGGGGTCTCCTCTAGCTGTAGATAGGTGGGGTCTCCTCTAGCTGTAGATAGGTGGGGTCTCCTCTAGCGTCAGTAGATTAAATTACGCGACCATTTCACAAACTGCCGTGAGACTGGGTTGTAGGGTTAGTAGAGAAACACCCCAACACGTTGTCTGCAATTTGACTGAAAGCATCAGAAATAATTAAGATTATTTAACAACACAGTTGTATTTGCTATGATGCAAGACTTACCACCAACTCTCTTGGTTCTGCTGGCTACATCGCTGGTGCTGTGGGGGGATCCTGCTGGGCCAGGCCATGCCCCGTGTTCCAGACTCTCCTGTTTGATTGACATCTCAGCAGCACCTGGTTCCTGGACGACTGCCTCTGGATAAACACTCAGGGATGCCTGTCAAATGTAGTGTAGGCAGGGAAGTCGAGTTGGTCAGTAATTATGAAATTAAATGTTGTGATACTTATTCAGTACAGTGTGTAAGCCTTAGTGTAGGTGCAGGGTTAGGGTAAATTTGGAAGAAGTAGGTGGATGTTCAGGTTCAGGTTATTTTATTTGTTCTCGTAGGTAGATTTGTTTTGCAGCAATAATATTACATCCATTATGACACACAACTATAAAAACATACTAAAAACGGATATAATAACTTCAAATCTGGTACAGAGGGCACGACCTCATACTCTGCTTCTGACTGGCTAGTAGTCCTTACCTAGGTACTGTCAGGACACGCCCTCATACTCTGCTTCTGACTGGCTAGTAGTCCTTACAAAGATGTAACAGAAGTGAGATGTCTCACTCTGTAGCTAAAACAGAGAGCTCAACACACAGGGTGAAAAGAGGAGCTGCAGCAATGTGCAGTACAACAAATATATGGTGTTTTCTGAAAATTAAACCACATAAACCTATTCTGGTACAACCTCTAAATACAATTATGAACCTGAAAATGAGCATAATATGTGCTCTTTAAAGGATGCGTGAGACATCCTGAAACCAGATAGTGAAATGATAGTGGATGTGCCAAGACGCCACTTTCTTGTCTTAATGACAAACTAGAACTTCCAGTCCATTTTTTTTTTAAAGAATTACAATAGTAGGGATTTTTTTATGCTACCTGTCGGACAAGATATCCACGCCGGCGTTCTTTCATTGCAGAGGCACTGGAGTATATCTCTCCCTGTCTGGAGGACGACAAGCTCCCATAGTCAAATGATTTGCTGCGCATTTCAGGCAACTCTGTGGGCAGCGTGCATGGCGCCTGCTCCGATGAAGACCTTCTCATCTCCCTCTGCTGGTGGTGGCTGGAATGACCACTGCCAGGTACCGTCAGGAACTCCGACTGCTTGGGTCCACCACCAGATGCCGAGTCATCCTGGTTCAAAATCACAAGAAAAGTGTTAAATTTGGACTCATTGGGAACATGCTGTATATTATAGGCGCTGCACAACATAGCCAATAAGATCTATTACTATTCTATTGTATATAACATAATGATAATGTCCTTCAACCTTTGTAGGACCAGTGCTACTAGGGCTCCTCCTCCTGCTCAGTAAGAAACTTGAAAGTATTAAACATACCTGTTTGGTGGGTGAGGCAGACTTGAGGCCTTCCTCTCTGTCAAAGGACATGGAGAAGGAAGAGGAGTGGGACAGGTTGCTCTCCTGACTGGGGCTGCGAGAAAGGCTGGTGCATGTTGACTCAAAGCTTGATTCCCCTGATGAGTGCTCCATATCTGCAAGACGCAGCCTCTTCTTCTTGGGCGGGAGCTTTTCCGATGGCATCTGGGCGAGTGTGTCACTCCTCTGCGGCAGCTGGAACTCCTCCACATGCTGCGGCTGCTTCTCCGGCTCCTTGATCATCGGAGCTTCTGCGTCTTTCTCAGGCTTGTCTGGCTCCTCCGTCACCCTGATCTCAGGAACTTGGATGTTGGGTTGTCGGACTAGCTTGTGTGGGATGTGATAAGGCTGGCCAGGTGATGCTGCGGCTGACGAAGACGAGAGGGAAGCCAGGTCACTGTCACTCTGCAGCTGCTGCTCCATGCTCTCTGTCCTCAGTAGGGCAGATTCAGGACTCAGAGCATCTTCAAAGATCTCTGTGTCGGACTGTTCAGAGTACTGGCTAGATGGAGCTTTATCTGAAGGCTGATATCCTGGCTGCTCAAAGGACTCTGACTTCTCAAAGGAATTTGGCCGGCTGAGGGAGTTGGTGTGCTGGATGACTGATATGACATTCCCAGCTGTCTTCCTGCCCTCAGAGTCAGGAAACAGAACATTGTCCTCAGAGCATATGCTGGCACAGGTATCGAAGCTGTCAGACTGGCTGTGAGCGCTGTAAAGAGAGCCTTTCCCCGTTGGGGTGCCTCTCGACCCATCAAAACTACCTTTTTTAAACTCATAGTCCCCTATCATCTCCACTGACCCACTGCAGCTACTGTCGTGCCCAGGGCTGTCCTCTTCATCCCCAACACTCTTCTCTTTCCTCCTTTTTCTTGTGGCTATTTCTGACATGCTAACTTTAGTACCATGTGGGTTGTAGGCAATGTGCTCCTGGACTCCTGGGACTCCTGGGTTGCGCTCAGCAATCTTCATACCCAGAGATGAAGCTAAATTCTTGGGCATGTGTCCATAGCCCTCAGCCTCTCCTACATGGGCTTCATTGGCCGAATGCTCGAATGCAGCCTGTCTCCTGAGCCTGCGCCCTGGTGGGTAAAACACATCATCTGTCGTCATCATCTCATCGAAAGAGTGGCTGCCTCGAATCGCTGGGGGGACACTGAGGTTAGGAGGGGATGAAGTTGGCATGGAGTTACTCCTAATGAGGGTCCCGGAATCCGATGGAGGCTCCAGAAGGCCTGTACTGCTCTGACAGGGTCCTGTTGGATATTGCTTGGGATCTCCAGAGATTCCTACATCGCCTCTATAACAGATAGGATCCTCAGCTATCTTCCCCATGTCTAGAATAGCACCTGGTTGCTTTAAGCTAGCTAAGCTGGGGTCCGCCCCTGCCATGCCCACTGTGATAGACTGTCGGGATCTGGAGTTGGGTCGGTAGTACCAAGTCCGACCAAACATGATCTCTTCGTACGTCTTTACGTTAGTATTTGGAGGGCTGATCTGCTGATCTGCACTCTCAGAGCGTGAAAAGTAGCCAGAGTCTGTGCTGCCTTTGCTGTGAGGACTGAGGAGGTTCAGGGACTGGGTCATGGCAGAGTCAGACTCCTGACCTTTTTTCTCATTCAGCCTCAGGGCCAAACGTTCTTTGATGGAAGGGGAGTCATCCAGTGAGTGCGCTCTTACGCCAGCATGTGATGAGAACATGTGGTGTGACCCCTTTATGTCCTGAAAGGGTGGGCACTCCATCCCTGTGGAGGGGACTCCCCCAGGCTTTGGGACAATAAGGATAGGCACTTTTATAGACCCGACCAGCAGCTCTTCAGCTGAGTCTGCATATGCTGGTTCCACACCACCTGCACAGTGAGAAAGAGTAGAGCATGAGATACAGAAAAGTAAAGTAGAGAACAAATAAACAGTAAGATTTTATGTGTAGTGCATGAGTGCAGTTGAACAGAGTTAGTCAGTGTACAATAAAAAGAAATCTAAATAAAAGACTGACAAAATATATATATAAAATCGAAAAAATAGTCCATACCGAGCAGTAGTTTATGCATTCAAAACATTAACATCTATTGATTTCACTGAGATGAGAACATGTTAAGATGACCTGTATTCTTGTCAGCTTCAAAGGGGATCTGCGGGATGGGACTATCTTTGTCCGTCAGCATGGTGGAGCCCTCCACACCTTCCTCATCTGTGTCGGTACTCTGCTCTCCATCTGAGTGGACCTCGGCCTCGCCCACTGGGGATGCCTGGTCCATGTCCCCGCTGCGGGCCACAGCTAGCTCTGAAAATGGTACGAGTCCAGCCTTGATGGCATGAGCATGGGACTTGCGATGCTTGTAAAGGTTGCTCTTGGTTTTGAAGGAAAAGCCACAGGGTACACAAGGATATGGCCTCTCACCAGTATGTGAGCGGATGTGCTTCTTCAAGACGCTGGGCTTGGCACAAGCTCGTCCACAGTAGTGACAGATGTACTTACCAGGCTTTTTCGGCTTCTGCTCCTTTTTGCTATAGCCCTCCTCTCCAGGCTCAGGGCCTGACTGAGAATACTGTCCGAAGGAGCTGGGTAAACTGGGAGATTTCTGGCGGGGAAACCTCCCTCCCCCAGCCCCATGAGGATGAGTGTGTCCTGGGTGTCCTACAGGGTACAGGTCATCCGAGGGCAACTGGCCAGCAAATGGCCAGGCATGAGGCTCTAGACCTGGCTGGGGTTTGGCTCCTGAGAGGAAGCGCTCAGTTTGGGGGTGCTGAGGGTACGGCTGGCCGAGCTGGTAGGAGTAGCCCCTTGGGAACCCGTGAGGAAAGGGCCCTTGGGGGTCTTGAGATGGCCGGCCTCCCATGGCCCCAACTGCAGAAGGTCCAGTTAGCAGCTTCCCAGAATTCCCCGTAATTGCGTACTTCTGCTGGGGTGCTGATCCCCCCGTGGCACCACAAGGCAAACTCTCACGGTGCTTCGCCTCTGGGTCAGCACTTTGTTTGGTGGTAGCAGAGGGCTCGGACGCCCACTTTCTCTGCAGAAGCGCCTTCTCCTTCACCGGTTCCTTATTTGAGCATCTCTGCCCCGCGACAGCCGACTCACGAGCCTCCATTTTCCTGAAGCTCTTCTGCCGGTCTAGAAGAGGGAGGAGAGGGGGGGGAGGGGGAGTTGGGAGGGTGGGTTCTGGAGGGTTACAAGGTCCCACAACTACCAGGCATGATAGCTGAACCTTTGAGGGCTGCCAACAAGTTCACAGAAACAGAAAGTACCCGTCCATTGCTGGAATAGACTGATTGTAAAGCCAGGCTGGAAACAGGAATCAGGAAGTGGAAATAAAAGCGGAGCTTTAGTGGATGACATCAGAAATGTTTCTCTCCTTTTGCCATTTTTGTAAACACTAATGTTGCAGTGCGTTGTTTTCTGTCCAGTTTATCTAACGACAGAAGAATCCTTGAGTGATCTGGAGAGGACAAAAAAAGAAGAAACATGTTCGTGGACTTCTTAAATGCATTTCAAGTTAACAATAAATCAAGGTTAACAACATGTTGAGTATTATCAAAGGGCAAATACTAACTTTTCTATGAGGAAAAGTGCTTGTAGAGCCTTTTCTTTAGCTTCACACGTCTTCCAGTTTTCTCACCAAAAGACCTGCAGCAAAACAAAAGAGAGAAAAAGCCAATTAGTTTTGTTATGTAAAATTATCCATTAAAACAATCCACAGCTCAATGGTGGCACAGATGACAAGTTAACCTATACAGCCCGATGTCTCCCGCTTACCATAAGTTGGTTTTGTGTTGACACCTTATACAATAAGATGTAACTCATTGTAAAGGACTCATTAAGTTGTCAAGTACGTGCCTGATGTGCGGATGGAAATGTCATTGATTGCTCAGTTAGTTTCTTCACACTGGAATCCATCTGTGCTTTTTGCCTTTTCCACCCCTTCCTCCTCCCTCCCTCCCTCCCTCCCTCACTCCCTCCCTCCCTCCTCCTTCCACTCAGTGAATCACCGATGCAAAGCAAACCCACGCTGTTCCTAAAAAGACACAAAGGCTTATAAATAGCGTTGTGGAAGTGACGTCTGAGTGTCATAATGTGTGTAGGCGTCCAGAAAGGCCAAGTCGAGAGAGCGGAGCACCTATCAGCGCTAGCACCATTCCTTCCTCTCTGGATGTTATAGTTTGATCTACTTGGTCGCTCAAAAAAGCAAACTAGAGAACACACACACACACACACACACACACACAGAAACAAAAAGAGAAACATACGCAGATACAGTACTTGCAGGCATTGCAACTGCACTGCAAACACTGCAGCAGGAACAGTATATGTGTGTGTTTCCGTTGTTTAACGTTTCTCAACCACACCAACACCTGACAGCAGAGAGCCGCAGAGCACACACACACTTTACTACTGTTTTGTCTCTCTGAGACACACACACACACACACACACACACACACACACACACACACACACACACACACACACACACACACACACACACACACGCGTGCTGAAGTTGCATTTTTGCTCTGTATTTCCTCATCTCAGGGTTTAAACAACCTCCCTCGCACTGTGATTGCGACACACACACACGCACACACACACACACACACACACACACACACACACACACACAGACACACACACACACACACACACACACACACACACACACACACACACACACAGTGCGGCCTCAGTGCTGGTAAGCAGGCCTCGATGACGTGTGTGTCTGGGGGCCCAACGTGAGATCTTAAAAATAGCAATTGAGGAAAACATGCTGTATTTTTAGAAGCGGGAATGTTAACTTTGGGCTAACTTGTGTTTTTCACACACACACACACACACACACACACACACACACACACACACGAAACATTAGCTCAGTCCTGGGTCATATTTTTATGTTTTCCATGGTGTTAAGAGTGTAAGAATGCGGTCTGAGACCCAAATGACTGTTAGAAAAAGACTCAGGATGATTGGTTAGTAGGACGGTCAGCTGACAGCGGTGATGACTTAGAGGTTAAGTTGATACCAACAATGAAGTGTGTGGTACTATTCCCTTCAGGGTGAAACACACCAGTATCGTAGCGTCATGGCTTATGTGTCGTTTAGCGCCTGTAGCACGTATCGGATGCCCCGCGCAGACAGAAGAGGAACAGAAACGTATAGCGTCAGAAGGTTAAAAATGAGACCATGGAAAGTTTGGATTGGAGTACAGTCAGGTTTACTGTTAGTCTACTGACGCAGCACTACACATTTATAACAACAGACATCTTTTATCGCTTAAAAACGTAATGTTTCCTCCTTAATTCATGATTCTAAGTTTTTTTTTAGGGCCCTCCCCTTTAAGTAGATTCATTCATTCAGTCATTTTGGTCTTAGTCAATTAAGATTTATTTGTATTTTATTAGACTTTTTTTTTAAGCTTTTTTCATGCTGAATGCTTATGCGCACATCTCTGTAAACCAGGGGTGTCAAACTCCGTTTCCCAGAGGGCCACACTGGAAAATGAGAATCCCATCAAGGGCCAGAAACGTAGATATTATTGACATGTAATACATACATTTAAGAGAAAAAGTCAAATATTTTGACTGTATTACTGTATGTCTCATATACTGTAGTTTTCTCACTTACATTTTGGGCCTCATAAAGCCCCCAAAAAATTCCTCAGCCAGCGACAAATACGTTGAAAAAAGCAACAAAGTTGTAAAAAGGCCAAATAAAATGGTCAAAATTGTCTGAAAAAGAGACAACAACATCAGAAAGTGACAAAAAGGTTGTAAAAAGCGGCAGAAACTTCATATAAAGTGGCAAAACATTGAGAAAAGCAACAAAACAGTTGTAAAAAGGCTGAAAAAAAAGCGTCAAAACTGTCTGAAAAAGTGCCAAAAACATCAGAAAGTGCCAAAAAACATCGTAAAAAGCGGCAAAAACTAAGTGGGCCTAAATTTATTGTGAACCTAAATTGAAATGCGGGCCGGATCAGAACCTGCAACGTGGCCGGATTTGGCCCTCGGGCCACGAGTTTGACACGTCTCTGTAAACGTGAGATTAACAGCGATGCTTTAGCATGATTCACGATTCCCTCGTGTTTTTACACCAGCGTTGCTTTATTCCATGCGTCCTGTCATCTGACACGCACAGGAAGTCACATCCGGAGCATAAACCCAACAACATGTCACATGTTCCAACGTGACATCACGACTTCGCGTAAACATACACGCCCACTTTCTTAAGACAAGTGGCGAGTTATCTGTACGCATTTTGAGCTGTATACAGCGGACGTAAACATACACGCCCACTTTCTTAAGACAAGTGGCGTGTTATCTGTACGCATTTTGACCTATCCGCGTGTATGCAGCGGACGTAAACATACACGCCACTTGGCATGTTATCACGTAAACATACATGGGCCACTTTCTTAAGCCAAGTGGCGTGTTATCTGTACGCATTTTGCTCTGGCCCCCCATCAAGGGCCAGAAACGTAGATATTATTGACATGTAATACATACATTTAAGAGAAAAAGTCAAATATTTTGACTGTATTACTGTATGTCTCATATACTGGAGTTTTCTCACTTACATTTTGGGCCTCATAAAGCCCTAAAAAAGTTCCTCAGCCTGGGTAATTTTTTCGACAAATACGTTGAAAAAAGCAACCAAAAAAGTTGTAAAAAGGCCGAAAAAATTGTCAAAATTGTCTGAAAAAGACAACAACATCATAAAGTGACATAAACGTTGTAAAAAGCGGCAAAAACTTCATATAAAGTGGCAAAACATTGAGAAAAGCAACAAAAAAGTTGGAAAAAGGCCGAAAAAAAGCATCAAAATTGTCTGAAAAAGTGACAAAAACATCAGAAAGTGCCAGTGTATACAGCGGGCGTAAACATACACGCCACTTGGCATGTTATCACGTAAACATACACGCCCACTTTCTTAAGCCAAGTGGCGTGTTATCTGTACGCATTTTGAGCTATCAGCGTGTATACAGCGGACATAAACATACACGCCCACTTTCTTAAGACAAGTGGCGAGTTATCTGTACGCATTTTGAGCTATCAGCGTGTATACAGCGGACATAAACATACACGCCCACTTTCTTAAGACAAGTGGCGTGTTATCTGTACGCATTTTGAGCTATCAGCGTGTATACAGCGGGCGTAAACATACACGCCACTTGGCATGTTATCACGTAAACATACACGCCCACTTTCTTAAGCCAAGTGGCGTGTTATCTGTACGCATTTTGAGCTGTATACAGCGGACGTAAACATACACGCCCACTTTCTTAAGACAAGTTACGTGTTATCTGTACGCATTTTGAGCTATCAGCGTGTATACAGCGGACATAAACATACACGCCCACTTTCTTAAGACAAGTGGCGAGTTATCTGTACGCATTTTGAGCTATCAGCGTGTATACAGCGGACATAAACATACACGCCCACTTTCTTAAGACAAGTGGCGTGTTATCTGTACGCATTTTGAGCTATCAGCGTGTATACAGCGGACATAAACATACACGCCCACTTTCTTAAGACAAGTGGCGTGTTATCTGTACGCATTTTGAGCTATCAGCGTGTATACAGCGGACATAAACATACACGCCCACTTTCTTAAGACAAGTGGCGAGTTATCTGTACGCATTTTGAGCTATCAGCGTGTATACAGCGGACGTAAACATACACGCCCACTTTCTTAAGACAAGTGGCGTGTTATCTGTACGCATTTTGAGCTATCAGCGTGTATACAGCGGACATAAACATACACGCCCACTTTCTTAAGACAAGTGGCGTGTTATCTGTACGCATTTTGAGCTATCCGCGTGTATACAGCGGACATAAACATACACGCCACTTGGCATGTTATCACGTAAACATACACGCCCACTTTCATAAGACAAGTGGCGAGTTATCCGTACGCATTTTGAGCTATCAGCGTGTATACAGCGGACGTAAACATACACGCCCACTTTCTTAAGACAAGTGGCGTGTTATCTGTACGCATTTTGAGCTATCCGCGTGTATGTCTACGCTGTGTACTGCGGACGTAAACATACACGCCCTACGAGGATTTTCACCCTTTCATACTCCTCGCAATTCACATGCAATCGCAAGGTAATGTAAGTCAGTGCAGGATAAACACGCTAAAAAGTGAGTATGCAAATTGACACGTCACACATACGCCACTTCATGACATCAGTCTGCATGTTCTGATCCAGATATTTCAGCATTCATAACATTTGTAACAGAATAAATATATTCGGGTGACAGCTGACGGCCATCCAGGACCATGACAGGATGTACGCAGAATGATGGTTCACAGGCTTTTCTCTTTGATTGAAATGCAGCTAATTTCAACATAGCTTTAACCCGAAATTACTGCATTTGTTTGAAAACGTCTACAGGGAACATCTCATCCTTCCTACTTCCAATGCCGCACATTTGACCAAATGTATTTCTGCTGCCGGCTGTAGCCTTGTGAAAAGAGATCATTTTCACATACCCGAGATGACTTTAGCGACCAACTTGCGAGTCAAATATATACACAATGAAAGCTGGACTCACCAATGAAAAGTTCAACCTCTTTGTTATTTCAAAAACAGCCACATGTAGCGTCCTGATTTACTGACTTTCTGGCTAGAAAAGCTAAAAATGCAAACACTTACTGTAACTCTTGCTGCCATTTAGGCTCGCAACTTTATCCTCTGTTATCACACACACACACACACACACGCACACACACACACGCACACACACACCTCGACATCTATCTGACCTCCTGACACACACACACACACACACACACACACACACACATAATAACCCAGCAGATTTCACCCTAAAACACGCAGATCATTCTTAGGTAAACTCCACTTTCACCTTCCTTATGGTTGACTGGTTTTGTAATAAAAAACTGTTGAATGGTGGCAGTCTGCAGAGTGAGTGGGAGCGTGAGAGCTTTATTCATACATGCACCGACACAACCTGCCCCAGTTCCTGTGCGTAGGAGAGACATAGCTCTATATTGGTGTGTGAGTGTGTGTGAGCGTGGGAAGTGTGCATGCCAGTTGTGTGTACAAGTGTGTGTGTGTGTGTGTGTGTGTGTGTGTGGGCTGGTGTGTAAAGGGCATGAAGAGACCCCCAAGTTGTAGGTATAGGTCAAAACGAGGAACATTCAGAGGCTATATGCTCAGAGGTAAAAATATTCAGGCACACAAACTCAAAACGCTCACACACAAAGTGATTTATCAGAAGTCTTTAAATAACCGGAGTTACTCAACATAAAAGGAGCAGAGATCGGACCAGTTTTCATAGACATGGGAATAGATCTACGTTGTGTTTTATACCTTGTCTTAGTTTCTTTTTGTGTTCATGTGTAGGCAAACTGAATGATCCATGCACTCCAGTGTGTCCTGAATTATCCAATCACAAGCAGGCAGTTCTAGACACACAACCCCAGTCTCACGGCAGTTCCTGAAATGGTCACGTAATTTAATCTTTTTGATTCGTGTACACCAGGGGCGTCAAACTCAACTTCCCAGAGGGCCACACTGGAAAATAAGAATAGCATCAAGGGCCGGACATGTTTAGTTTATTGGCATGCTTTCATTTAATCAAAAAAGTCAAATATCTTTGACTGTATTATTGCACGTGTCATATAGTCTTCTCACTTACAGTTTGGTCGACATAAAGTCCTAAAGAAGTCAGAAAAAGGTCCTCAGCCATCATTAAAAAAAAAAAAAAAACGCCCAGAAAAAGTGACAAAAACGTCAGAAAAAGTGACAAACGTCGGAAAAAGTGACGAAAACGTCGGAAAAAGTGACAAAAACGTCGAAAAAAGTGACAAACGTCAGAAAAAGTGACAAAAACGTCAGTAAAAGTGACAAAAACGTCAGAAAAAGTGACAAAAATGTCGGAAAAAGTGACAAACGTCGGAAAAAGTGACAAAAACAACAACAACAACAACGGCATGGTTGGGTTTAGGAAATGTGACACGTGGGACTTTCACCCCGGTCTTAACCCGTCCACCCCCCCGACCAACCTCCCTACGCGGATTTTCGGGCTTTCATACTACTCGCTACAGTAGTTTCCAAAGAATCGTGCTGTGATCACGAAAGACGCTTCTCATTGAAATACATTACAGTCCCTCCAGAAAAAGTTTTTTTTTGTGATTTTTGCGGGCAAAAATTCTTGATTATGCGACACGTTTTCTTAAAAAATGCGATGGAATATGCGGGATATTTATGCTATTTTATGTGATGAAATTATGGGAACTTGCAAAAATGGCGGGAACTTGCAAAAATGGCGGGAACTTGCAAAAATGGCGGGAACTTGCAAAAATGGCGGGAACTTGCAAAAACTGCGGTTTGATGAAAAAGAGAAAAGAAAGTGATTCCCCCCCAACACCGTGTTCTCACTCGGCGAAATGACGTCACTTCATAACGTTCCCATGGCAACAGGGGAAAATGGCTGCTCTTGTGTGAAGTAAACGCAAAATATTTCATCTTTCTGCTGAGATATATGTGACTTTTTTTGCAACGACAATTGCGGGGATTATGAAATCATGCAAGCCCCGCATATGTTGCGCGGAAATCGGCAATTTATGCGGCGAAAGTGCGGCGTATATATATGCGGACTTTGGCTGATTATGCATTGAATTATGCGTTCGCATAATCACGTTTTTCTGGAGGGACTGACATTAGTTTAAAAAACGTGCTGACCACCACGAAAAAAATTAGATAAACCTGTCCGTGTACTGTAATTACACCTATACATATATATATTCTACTGCTCTTCATACAACTCATCCTGCACATACACTTATTCTCAAAACTCTTATAATGTTACCACACTGCACATATCTGTCGATATGGTTCATTCAGAATATCCATATTTATTCTGTTTTCTTATTATATATTCTGCTAATACACTGCATATATCTATATCTATATTATTTTACTACTAGTATAATGTCACTGATACTACATTGCACATATCTGTACATTGTGCATACATTGTTCATATTACATAGCCATATTTATTCTGCTCTTATAACACTGCAATATATTTCTTGTCCTGTCTATGCACCACCTGTCTATACTTAGTATATAACGTTGGACTTTTCTGCTTTTTTTTGCACTTCTGGTTGGACGCAAACTGCATTTCCTTGTCTTTGTACTTGTACTCTGCACAATGACAATGTTACAAATCTGAACAGACTTGCGATGTCAACAAAACCGCATTTTGGTCAGTAACAAAAAAGTTTCGAGGCTCAACATCCAGCCTTAATTATTCAGTACCACAATAGCAATAACATGTTCTTGTTCCAAGCTTCGGGCTCTTTGCAGAATCAATTTAGTCTTTGGTTTCCGTTCCTCGTTCAGTACAACAGAGCAAGATGCCGTGTTCCTCGTACAGTAACAGCAAGAGGCCGTGTTCCTCATACAGTACGACAGCAAGAGGCCGTGTTCCTCGTACAGTAACAGCAAGAGGCCGTGTTCCTCATACAGTACGACAGCAAGAGGCCGTGTTCCTCATACAGTACGACAGCAAGAGGCCGTGTTCCTCGTACAGTAACAGCAAGAGGCCGCGTTCCTCGTACAGTACGACAGCAAGAGGCCGTGTTCCTCGTACAGTACGACAGCAAGAGGCCGTGTTCCTCGTACAGTACGACAGCAAGAGGCCGCGTTCCTCGTACAGTACGACAGCAAGAGGCCGTGTTCCTCGTACAGTACGACAGCAAGAGGCCGTGTTCCTCGTACAGTACGACAGCAAGAGGCCATGTTCCTCGTACAGTACGACAGCAAGAGGCCGCGTTCCTCGTACAGTACGACAGCAAGAGGCCGTGTTCCTCGTACAGTACGACAGCAAGAGGCCGTGTTCCTCGTACAGTACGAGAGCAAGAGGCCGTGTTCCTCGTACAGTACGACAGCAAGAGGCCGCGTTCCTCGTACAGTACGAGAGCAAGAGGCCGTGTTCCTCATACAGTACGACAGCAAGAGGCCGTGTTCCTCGTACAGTACGACAGCAAGAGGCAGTGTTCCTCGTACAGTACGAGAGCAAGAGGCCGTGTTCCTCGTACAGTACGACAGCAAGAGGCCGCGTTCCTCGTACAGTACGAGAGCAAGAGGCCGTGTTCCTCATACAGTACGACAGCAAGAGGCCGTGTTCCTCGTACAGTACGACAGCAAGAGGCCATGTTCCTCGTACAGTACGACAGCAAGAGGCCGTGTTCCTCGTACAGTACGACAGCAAGAGGCCATGTTCCTCGTACAGTACGACAGCAAGAGGCCGTGTTCCTCGTACAGTAACAGCAAGAGGCCGTGTTCCTCGTACAGTACGACAGCAAGAGGCAGTGTTCCTCGTACAGTAACAGCAAGAGGCCGTGTTCCTCGTACAGTACGACAGCAAGAGGCCGTGTTCCTCATACAGTACGACAGCAAGAGGCCGTGTTCCTCGTACAGTACGACAGCAAGAGGCCGTGTTCCTCGTACAGTACGACAGCAAGAGGCCGTGTTCCTCGTACAGTACGACAGCAAGAGGCCGTGTTCCTCGTACAGTACGACAGCAAGAGGCCGTGTTCCTCGTACAGTACGACAGCAAGAGGCCGTGTTTCTCATACAGTACGACAGCAAGAGGCCGTGTTTCTCATACAGTACAACAGCAAGAGGCCGTGTTTCTCATACAGTACGACAGCAAGAGGCCGTGTTTCTCATACAGTACGACAGCAAGAGGCCGTGTTTCTCGTATAGTACGTCAGCAAGAGGCCGTGTTTCTCATACAGTACGACAGCAAGAGGCCGTGTTTCTCGTACAGTACGACAGCAAGAGGCCGTGTTTCTCGTACAGTACGACAGCAAGAGGCCGTGTTTCTCGTACAGTACGACAGCAAGAGGCCGTGTTTCTCATACAGTACGACAGCAAGAGGCCGTGTTTCTCGTACAGTACGACAGCAAGAGGCCGTGTTTCTCGTATAGTACGACAGCAAGAGGCCGTGTTTCTCATACAGTACGACAGCAAGAGGCCGTGTTTCTCGTACAGTACGACAGCAAGAGGCCGTGTTTCTCATACAGTACGACAGCAAGAGGCCGTGTTTCTCATACAGTACGACAGCAAGAGGCCGTGTTTCTCGTACAGTACGACAGCAAGAGGCCGTGTTCCTCATACAGTACGACAGCAAGAGGCCGTGTTCCTCGTACAGTACGACAGCAAGAGGCCGTGTTTCTCATACAGTACGACAGCAAGAGGCCGTGTTCCTCGTACAGTACGACAGCAAGAGGCCGTGTTCCTCGTACAGTACGACAGAGCAAGAGGCCGTGTTCCTCGTACAGTACGACAGCAAGAGGCCGTGTTCCTCGTACAGTACGACAGAGCAAGAGGCCGTGTTTCTCATACAGTACGACAGAGCAAGAGGCCGTGTTCCTCGTACAGTACGACAGAGCAAGAGGCCGTGTTTCTCATACAGTACGACAGAGCAAGAGGCCGTGTTTCTCATACAGTACGACAGCAAGAGGCCATGTTCCTCGTACAGTACGACAGAGCAAGAGGCCGTGTTCCTCATACAGTACGACAGAGCAAGAGGCCGTGTTCCTCGTACAGTACGACAGAGCAAGAGGCCGTGTTCCTCGTACAGTACGACAGCAAGAGGCCGTGTTCCTCATACAGTACGACAGAGCAAGATGCCGTGTTCCTCGTACAGTACGACAGCAAGAGGCCGTGTTCCTCGTACAGTACGACAGAGCAAGAGGCCGTGTTCCTCATACAGTACGACAGAGCAAGAGGCCGTGTTCCTCGTACAGTACGACAGAGCAAGAGGCCGTGTTCCTCGTACAGTACGACAGCAAGAGGCCGTGTTCCTCATACAGTACGACAGAGCAAGATGCCGTGTTCCTCGTACAGTACGACAGCAAGAGGCCGTGTTCCTCATACAGTACGACAGAGCAAGAGGCCGTGTTCCTCGTACAGTACGACAGAGCAAGAGGCCGTGTTCCTCATACAGTACGACAGAGCAAGAGGCCGTGTTCCTCGTACAGTACGACAGAGCAAGAGGCCGTGTTCCTCGTACAGTACGACAGAGCAAGAGGCCGTGTTCCTCGTACAGTACGACAGCAAGAGGCCGTGTTCCTCATACAGTACGACAGCAAGAGGCCGTGTTCCTCATACAGTACGACAGAGCAAGAGGCCGTGTTCCTCGTACAGTACGACAGAGCAAGAGGCCGTGTTCCTCATACAGTACGACAGAGCAAGAGGCCGTGTTCCTCGTACAGTACGACAGAGCAAGAGGCCGTGTTCCTCGTACAGTACGACAGCAAGAGGCCGTGTTCCTCGTACAGTACGACAGCAAGAGGCCGTGTTCCTCATACAGTACGACAGAGCAAGAGGCCGTGTTCCTCGTACAGTACGACAGAGCAAGAGGCCGTGTTCCTCGTACAGTACGACAGCAAGAGGCCGTGTTCCTCGTACAGTACGACAGAGCAAGAGGCCGTGTTCCTCATACAGTACGACAGAGCAAGAGGCCGTGTTCCTCGTACAGTACGACAGAGCAAGAGGCCGTGTTCCTCGTACAGTACGACAGCAAGAGGCCGTGTTCCTCGTACAGTACGACAGCAAGAGGCCGTGTTCCTCGTACAGTACGACAGCAAGAGGCCGTGTTCCTCGTATAGTACGACAGCAAGATGCCGTGTTTCTCATACAGTACGACAGCAAGAGGCCGTGTTCCTCATACAGTACGACAGCAAGAGGCCGTGTTCCTCATACAGTACGACAGCAAGAGGCCGTGTTCCTCGTACAGTACGACAGCAAGAGGCCGTGTTCCTCATACAGTACGACAGCAAGAGGCCGTGTTCCTCGTACAGTACGAGAGCAAGAGGCCGTGTTCCTCGTACAGTACGACAGCAAGAGGCCGTGTTCCTCATACAGTACGACAGCAAGAGGCCGTGTTCCTCGTACAGTACGACAGCAAGAGGCCGTGTTCCTCGTACAGTACGACAGCAAGAGGCCGTGTTCCTCGTACAGTACGACAGAGCAAGAGGCCGTGTTCCTCGTACAGTACGACAGCAAGAGGCCGTGTTCCTCGTACAGTACGACAGCAAGAGGCCGTGTTCCTCGTACAGTACGACAGCGCAAGAGGCCGTGTTCCTCGTACAGTACGACAGCAAGAGGCCGTGTTCCTCGTACAGTAACAGCAAGAGGCCGTGTTCCTCGTACAGTAACAGCAAGATGCCGTGTTCCTCGTACAGTACGACAGCAAGAGGCCGTGTTCCTCGTACAGTACGACAGCAAGAGGCCGTGTTCCTCGTACAGTACGACAGCAAGAGGCCGTGTTCCTCGTACAGTACGACAGCAAGAGGCCGTGTTCCTCGTACAGTACGACAGCAAGAGGCCGTGTTCCTCGTACAGTACGACAGAGCAAGAGGCCGTGTTCCTCGTACAGTACGACAGCAAGAGGCCGTGTTCCTCGTACAGTAACAGCAAGAGGCCGTGTTCCTCGTACAGTAACAGCAAGATGCCGTGTTCCTCGTACAGTACGACAGCAAGAGGCCGTGTTCCTCGTACAGTACGACAGCAAGAGGCCGTGTTCCTCGTACAGTACGACAGCAAGAGGCCGTGTTCCTCATACAGTACGACAGCAAGATGCCGTGTTTCTCATACAGTACGACAGCAAGAGGCCGTGTTCCTCATACAGTACGACAGCAAGAGGCCGTGTTCCTCATACAGTACGAGAGCAAGAGGCCGTGTTCCTCATACAGTACGAGAGCAAGATCCCGTGTTCCTCATACAGTACGACAGAGCAAGATGCCATGTTTCTCATACAGTACGACAGCAAGAGGCCGTGTTCCTCGTACAGTACGACAGAGCAAGATGCCATGTTTCTCATACAGTACGACAGCAAGAGGCCGTGTTCCTCATACAGTACGAGAGCAAGATCCCGTGTTCCTCATACAGTACGACAGCAAGAGGCCGTGTTCCTCATACAGTACGACAGAGCAAGATGCCATGTTTCTCATACAGTACGACAGCAAGAGGCCGTGTTCCTCATACAGTACGAGAGCAAGATGCCGTGTTTCTCGTACAGTACGACAGAGCAAGAGGCCGTCTCGGCCGTGTCTCAGTATCCCAGCTGTCTGCAGACCTCTTGTGCTTGATACAGATGTTAAATGGAAACGAGTTGATACACAAGAGATTCAAGAGAACTGAGTTGCGTGCAGGTATGTACAAGTACACACGCACGCATACTCGTACACACGCACACACACGTATGCCCAAACCCTGGAGGTATGAATACTGTGTGGGCATTAACCATGCAGTGCGAACAGAAGGCTGTGTGTGTGTGTGAGTGTGTGGTGCTTTATGAAGTGTATGGGAGGCTGTTCAATCTTTATTGGGCTGAAGGCTCTCTCTCTCCCCCTCCCCTCTCTCTCCCCCTCCCCTCTCTCTCCCCCCCCCCCCCCCTCTCTCTCTCCCTCTCTTTCTCTCCCTCTCTGTCTCTCTCTTTCACTTCATTTCATCCAGCCTCAGTGGAACGACAGTCGGGAATGATGTTGCCAAAACGAAAGACGAAGATAATAGATCAACATTTGTGCAAATCCCCGTCCCTCCTTCTGTCAATATCAGTATCTGTGTGCGTGTGTGTGTGTGCGTGCATGTGCGTGTGCGTGTGTGTGAGAGTGTGTGTGTGTGTTTCAGATCAGGGTTGTGATGCATTCATTTTTCGCTGACACACACACACACACACACGACCAATAATCCCTCTCCTACAGTGTCTTGTTCAGATATGCAGTAGATAAGCTTCTCATTTACTTTCAATGAAAGGCCCAGATGAGGGCAGAGAGCTGGCTTCTGGTGACTCTGTGTGTGTGTGTGTGTGTGTGTGTGTGTGTGTGTGTGTGTGTGTGTGTGTGTGTGTGTGTGTGTGTGTGTGTGTGTGTGGTAGCTAGTTATTCTTAAATTGGCCCGCCGGGGTGCCGCATACCAACCAGAATTGTTGGAATTCCTGTGACACAAAAAACAGAGAGAAAGTATGTTGTGTGTCTGTGGGTGCATGTCTTTGTCTTGCCCTGTCTGTCACTCTTTTCCATGTGCAGTATAATATATTTTGAATCATAAAACCATAAGCAGGAACACAAATAACCAGGGAAACAGAAAGGAAAGAATGCACTTATATAGGGAGTAAGTATAAAGGATGCAGCGGATGGAAGAAGGAGATAAAAGGGGGGAAATTAAGTTACAGACGAACGAACAAGAACACAAGAGAGGAAACAATAAAAAGGTAAGAATTAAGGAGTGGAAATGGAAACAAGAATGAATGAGAGGGAACAAAATGAAAAGAAAAAGACTACAAGAGCAGAACAAGAAGAGGACAAGAAAAAAGGAAACACACACCCAAGAAAGGGAACAAGGCTAAGAAAGAAGGATACATTATGAGGGAACAAGGACACACAAAGAGACTGAAACCAGATACAGATGAGGAAACAAAAAACAAAGAGGAACGAGGACACAGCAGAGTAATGATGAAGGGGAGGGATTAAGGCAGGGGTGTCAAACTCCATTTCCCAGAGGGCCACACTGGAAAATGAGAATCCCATCAAGGGCCAGACACGTAGAGATTATTGACATGTTTATTTAAGAGAAAAAGTCAAATATATCATATACTGGAGTCTTCTCACTCACATTTTGGGCCTCATAAAGCCCCCAAAAAAGTTCCTCAGCCAGCGACAAATACGTTGAGAAAAGCAACAAAAAAGTTGGAAAAAGGCCGAAAAAT
>CM042440.1:2142427-2154927 GCA_023631565.1 Gymnocephalus cernua
AGTCTCACTTCATGCATTTATGCATCAGACAGTAGAGCTAAATCTGTGTTTTGTAATCTGAAAATCCCAGCTGACACAACCAACGTTTGGTTTCCCCTTTGCTGTACACTGTCTGTGAATGGGTTGTGAATCAAATGCATGTGTGTAACTCCGAACACAGCCTACTATACGCAGGGAAATACTACTACATATACATTTGGTTTGTGTAATTTTATGTTTTCTTCTACGATATAAAATAAGTCAGCAAATACCCCACTTTTGAATTCCTCCCTGTGATAGGCTATTTAAAACTAATGGCTCTAAGCAGGTCTACACTTTGTTACGTAGACCAGCGTTAAGTGAACAGTAGCAGGCTCTCACTTACAAAGCTAATCTCGCTAATCTCGCCGACAAATGCTTTTCCTATAACCCTCCCAGTGGTTCAGAAGAAAGTATTTTCTTTTCTTTAGATTATTTTTCGGGCATTTCCAGCCTTTATTTTGACAGGACAGCCGAAGACATGAAAGGGGAGAGAGGGGGGAATGACGTGCAGCAAAGGGCTGCAGGTCGGAGTTGAACCTGGGCCGCTGCGATGAGGAGTAAACCTCTATATATATATATATATATGGGCGCCCGCTCTACCAACTGAGCTATCCGGGCGCCCATGAAGAAAGTTTAACATGTGAAGCTGCAGCAGTGGGAACTTTCTGGTTTGCATTAGCAATATTTATTGACCTGTTTGGTGTTCCCACTTGATAAAAAGCTCTTTAAAGTGCTCATATTATGCTCATTTTCAGCTTTCAGGTTCATCAGAATAGGTTTACATGTTTTTTTTTTCTCAAAAAACACCATATTTTTGTTGTACTGCACATTGCTGCAGCTCCTCTTTTCACCCTTTGTGTTGAGATCTCTGTTTTAGCTACAGAGTGAGACATCTCACTTCTGTTCCATCTTTGTTGGGAGTCGCACATGCTCAGTACCTAGGTAAGGACTACTAGCCAGTCAGAAGCAGAGTATGAGGGCGTGTCATGACAGTACCAGGGTAAGGACTACTAGCCAGTCAGAAGCAGAGTATGAGGGCGTGTCCTGACAGTACCTAGGTAAGGACTACTAGCCAGTCAGAAGCAGAGTATGAGGGCGTGTCCTGACAGTACCTAGGTAAGGACTACTAGCCAGTCAGAAGCAGAGTATGAGGGCGTGCCCTGACAGTACCTAGGTAAGGACTACTAGCCAGTCAGAAGCAGAGTATGAGGGCGTGTCCTGACAGTACCTAGGTAAGGACTACTAGCCAGTCAGAAGCAGAGTATGAGGGCGTGTCCTGACAGTACCTAGGTAAGGACTACTAGCCAGTCAGAAGCAGAGTATGAGGGCGTGTTGGTAAGTCCCTTTGGGGGGGACTTTGGGCTTTTTCACTTTGTAAACCTATAACGTGCACAAAAACAAGATATATAACACAATAAAGGAAAAGGGGGGAAAAGCCCAAAAGCATAATATGAGCACTTTAAGGTAAACACTGTTGTGACAGCTTGTTGCTGTCTTGCCAAGATTGAGGTGAGAACATGTCCAGAAGATGCAGAGGGAAACTGCCAGCAAACAAGACACGAAAGTGTTGTATCCTGTTAGCTAGCAAGCTAGCCACAAATTACCTGGGATCTGTCAGTTAGCTTCACGGCGAGAAGCAAAGACGCTGGGCCCTGCTGTTTAAGCTAGCACCTTGCTAACTAAGTAAGCTAACGGCCCAGCAATCACGGTCTTTGTTTTTTTGTTTGTGCAAGTATTAAAGGTCCCATATTCTGCTCATTTTCAGGTTCATAATTGTATTTTAAGGTTGTACCAGAATATGTTTTACATGGTTTAATATATTTTTGTTGTACAGCACATCTCTCTCTCACTGCTGCAGCTCCTCTTTTCACCTTGTGTTCAGGTCTCTGTTTTAGCTACAGAGTGAATCATCTTTCCTTCTGTACTATCTTTGATTCCACTCTGCACATGCTCAGTAGCTCAGATGGTAGATCATGTCAGTAATGCTGCGTTCCAGGCGACCCGTAACTCGTGTTTTCACGACCTTCTACCCGTGAAAGCGCCCTGGAACGGCGGTCCAACCCGTAACTTACTACCCGTGAACTCGTACCAGATCGTTGTTCTCCCAGTTACAGTTTTTGACGTCTCACACACATAAACAACAATGGCGACCCCCTGTTGATGCTGTACAGACGCCGGTGAAATAGAAATAAATAGACATGAATAGACAACGTAAAGTAATTCCGCACATTGTAATCAAAACAATACACACACAATTGTGTACTACTACAGGTTATGTTTATTAAAAAGCCCAATATATGTCGCTGACTAGAAATCGCTAGTATCAGCTAGCACTAGCTAACGTCAACGTTAGGTAGCCGCTAGCTAACGTCAGCGTAGCCACTAGCTAACGTCAACGTCAGCGTAGCCACTAGCTAACGTCAACGTCAGCGTAGCCACTAGCTAACGTCAACGCCAGCGTAGCCCAACCTGAACCCTGGAACGCTACCAAGTCGTGAGTCGTGGCTTGAAGTCGTAACTTACGGGCTAAAAATTGTGTCTGGAACGCAGCATTAGCTCCACAGACAGTAAAAGAAAGGTTGTTTCTCCAACTTTGGTCAGTTACAAGGCAGGATTAGCCGGGAGACTTCTTCTAAAGGAGGGCGCACATGGAAGTACTTCTTTTGGAGATTATGGTGAACTTGTGTGTGTTGTAGCGGCGCTTTGCCATTGAGAACGAGCTAGCATGCTAACGCTAGCGCTAGCATGCTAACAGTTGTGTTTAGCCCGTCGTTTCGGCTAGTTACGTAACAAGCCGTGCAGATTTTGACCAGCTCACCCGGAGACTGAAGGCAGGAATCATTCAGAAACCGTATCTCACTCAGAACAGCATGGATATATTATTCTCCAAGTTTGTATGTGTGTGGAAGCACCAGAGACACAAAATAACACCCCAAAATCCCAGAAAAAGTGATTTTTTTTCATAATATGGGCACTTTAAATAAATGACATATATAACTTTTAAATATGGCTTTTGGATAGACCTTTTTCATGGTGGACATCTTGACTTGTCATAGTAGGAATAAAACACAGGTGGGAGTAGTTTAGTTAACGATGGCTCAGTTCCATTAGGTGTCCCAGTACGGCAGCAGGACAGTCAGCCGGCATTCACAATGCCGGCACCTTTGACCTAACGCACCTAAATGGAATTTAGTCTTTTAAATGTCATCAGTTACACCTGTGCTTTTCCTACTATGACGAGCCAAACGGTCTCTGCTGTGACGAGAGCACAGATAGCAGTTCCCCTCCCCCCCCAAGGCTTTCTGTTTCGGTGGTTATGAACCCAACAGGCACAGAGATGAGGCTGCTATCAGTCATCTGACTCTTGGTAAGAAAGTTTATTTCTTTATGCTAGGAGAGACTAACGCTAACTCTTTTTGTTTTAGCCGAGAGCAATGTTAGCCAAAAGCTAACAAATAGCAGTCTGGCAAATCCTTGAGTTTCGGTTCTTTGGATATTCATAACTTTCTTTTGTTGGTGTGTGTGTGTGTGTGTGTGTGTGTGTGAGAGACTGTGTGTGTGTGTGTGTGTGTGTGTGTGTGTGTGAGAGAGAGACTGTGTGTGTGTGTGTGTGTGTGTGTGTGTGTGTGTGTGAGAGAGAGACTGTGTGTGTGTGTGTGTGTGTGTGTGTGTGTGTGTGTGTGTGTGTGTGTGTGTGTGTGTGTGTGTGTGTGCGTGTTCTTGTGTGTGTGTGTGTGTGCGTGTTCTTGTGTGTGTGTGTGTGTGTGTGCGTGTTCTTGTGTGTGTGTGTGTGTGTGTGCTCTTGTGTGTGTGTGTGTGTGCGTGTTCTTGTGTGTGTGTTCTTGTGTGTGTGTGTGTGTGCATGTGACTGTGTATGCGTGTGTGTGTGTGAGAGAGAGACTGTGTGTGTGCGTGTGCCTGTGTGTGTGTGTTGTTGTGTGAGTGCGTGCGTGTGTGTGTGCGTGTGTGTGTGACTGTGTGTGTGCGTGTTCTTGTGTGTGTGTGTGTGCATGTGACTGTGTGTGCGTGTGTGTGTGTGTGTGTGAGACTGTGTGTGTGTGTGTGTGAGACTGTGTGTGTGTGTGTGTGTGTGTGTGTGTGTGTGTGTGTGTGTGTGCGTGTGTGTGTGTGTGTGCATGTGACTGTGTGTGTGTGTGCGTGTGTGTGTGTGTGTGTGTGTGTGCGTGCATGTGTGATTAATAGCTGGATAACTGCTCAAATGTAGATGACACGACATCATATTCCCAGCAGCTCCGGTGTACGTCTGATTAATGTGTCAGTCAACTTTTGAAAGTCTTTCACTCTCAATCTGCTGCCGCTGTTCGTCACCGACGTCCAACAGTCATACGGAGAGAAATCTGCTCCGTTCGTACCCACAGGAATGAAAGCACGACTGCAGTACGTTGCAGCGTGTGAAACTGTTACTTTCTCTGTGGGAAACTCTTACTTTCATGCTTGCAGTAACTCATAGAGTACTACTACTACTACTACTACGTACGTGTAAAACCCAGCTGAATGCACCTAGCTCAGGATTTTCTCACAGCTCTATGAGGGGATGTCCAGTGGCATTTTGGGAAATGTAGGAAATCTAACTGACGCACATGAGGAAGATTTGGGGGAAAGTAGGTGAATCAAAAACGGCAAATTAAATGACGCTGCACGTCACAGACTGATTTATGCCGGAAATATATGCGAGGGTTTGTTTTTCTTTAACTGTAGTCTCAAAATCTATTTATATTATCTTTATTTTTTTATATTATATTTTTTATTTATTATTTTTAATTTTATTTAATTATATTATATATCTATTTATGTTGTTCGAATAAAGCGGTACTTAGAAATATTTATTTTGGATCTTTTTTTAACCTGTTATCTAAAAAGGACAAAACTGTGATTATAAAAATGCCGTTTGCATTTGTCATTTAGCACTTTTATTGTTATTTTTAATTACTTTAAGGAACAATGACATACAATCAGAAACATTTGCCGTTTTCTGTCTAATCTACTCTTCATTTTTTTATTTGTAGAACCACTTTGTGAGCTGCGAGACGATCAGTTAGGCCGGCTGCACGCTGCCTGCGTGGCGTGAGCGTGTCAGCTGCGTGGCGTGTCCGTTTTTATTTGGGTCTCCCATGGTAACCGGTTAGAGACCAAGGGGGCGAGGCTTCTCTTCTCAGAGCGAAGCCGCGATGGCGCCATTTTGCTAGCCCTGTTCCCATCACCCGCCGTTAGCATCCCATTGACTGCCATTCATTTTGGCGTCACTTTGACAGCCAATAACTTTACATCTGAAGCGTTTAAAGACTTCATTTGTCCGTTGTTTATTTCTAAAGAAACACAACAATGTATAAAAGGCTCCGTTACCTTGTACCTCACGTTATGGCTCCGTAGCAGACGTTTTTATAAAAATAGGCTAACGGTTGGGTCATAACCACGAGACTTACTGTCTCATAGTAGAGGAATTACCGTACAGTACAGGAGAAGCTCGCAGGCAGTTTGGACTTACATCAGCTGTTTAGTTTAATTACTAATGTTAACTAGCATTTTAGTTGTCAATAATTAGCCTGTGCCTATGTTATCTCCTTACATATACCTACGCTCTCCGTCTCTGATAGATTGGGAATGATTGAGATTTCTCTTGGCACAGCTACCAGAAGACTTACAACGTTCAGACACGTTGCTCACGTCACATCTACGTCATCAAGCTCAGTTTGAGGCTGCGCAGTAACGCTCAGCCATCACCGGGAAAGTGCTGGTAAGAGGCGTCACTTGTCTCCGTCAAAAACAGCGGAGTAGCTGTGTCCATTTTATATACTGTCTATGGTTAGAGCGTGCACGCTACCTGCGTGACACGCACGTCTCAGAAAACGCGTGCATGCTCGCCTATTTTTCATGCGACACGCGAGCGTGTTGGAAGCGTTTCCAGACAAAATAGAATACGACAAGACGCTTATATGTCATTTTGACACAAATACATTTCAATCAGGGGAGACTTGTTTGCAGATATGCAAATATTTATTTGAAAATACGCACGCAAAGTAACAAAGGTTTGCACCAACTTTTGGAGATTAGACTCCAACGGGAAAAAAGGTATATAGGCTATATAATTTCTAGAGTTTTAGAAAAGCCAGTATATCCCCCCCCGATGGAGTCTAGACACTGGCGGTGGTGATTAAACCAAAAAGGGGTCCGTCAGCCAGAAGAAGACCGAGAACCCCGCGGTTAGAGGTGCCTGGAGGTGGAAGGGGAGGTGGAAGGGGAGGAGGAAGGGGAGGAGGAAGGGGAGGAGGAAGGGGAGGAGGAAGGGGAGGTGGAAGGGGAGGTGGAAGGGGAGGTGGAAGGGGAGGTGGAAGGGGAGTTGGAAGGGGAGGAGGAAGGGGAGGAGGAAGGGGAGGAGGAAGGGGAGGAGGAAGGGGAGGAGGAAGGGGAGGAGGCTGGTCGCACGCTCGTCTGCAAAGACAACTGACAGAAGCGGGAGAGAGAACAGATTTAAAAAACATGGTTGTTGTGCCGCGATTGGCTAGAACGAACGTGCCCGATTCTGATTGGATACGTGACGCGAGCTACTTCCCACCACACGGCTTATCAGACTAACCAGCTGATTACATTAATGACGTCTTCCTGTCTGAGTTTACGCTGAGCTACATATTAATAAATGACATGTTGATGTTTGAAAGTCTCGAGGTTTTGACATAAATGCAGATATAATATAAATGTCATTTCAAAAAATAATAATAACTAATTACCGATTTTCAAATATGTCACCTGTCAATACAGAACCAAATATTCTGGAGAATATTTCACCGTCAATACTGCCGACGCTGTCTTCGCTGTAATCAGATCAGAATATATTTATGTTTATGGGAAACCATCCACGTGTACAGATGAGGCAGACACGTTTCTGGTGTGCAAAGACATAGAAAACGCCACGCAGCCGACACGCAGCCGCCACGCAACAGAACCGCCACGCTCACGCCACGCAGGCAGCGTGCAGCCGGCCTTACTGTCAGCTTATGAACTGATCTGTTTAAAAAAAAAGGTGCATCTAAGTTAGAAGTCAATTCAAATAAAAGATATTTAATGGAGCTCAGCGTAAATTCTTTCAGGAAGACTTCAAACTCATGTTTACATCGCTCCTAGTTGATCAGCTGTTCCTATAGGCTGTCAGGTTCAGCTGGTTCAGGTAAACCAATCAGAGACAGCCATGCATTGCAAGCCAATCACAGCATGGCATCTTGTTTTAAATCCCCTCTCCCCTTTCCGGATGTCAGTTGTCATTTCAGGTTTTGAGTGCGTCCCGCCTCCTCCCCCTTTCAACCCCCCCGGTAGCATCGGCTGGTACTTCGGGTTTCGTCGACTGACTTCCTCTTGATTGGTTCCTGTCCACCTTTATCACCACCACCAGTGTCTAGACTCCATCGGGGGATATGGATGGGTTACACCCCCCCCCTGCATTTATGGATTTGATGGAGTCTAATCTCCAGAGACTTTGCACATTGCATAGTTTGTCTTGTACAATAAATGTCTGTCATTTTATCAAGGACGTCTCTCCTGACTGAAATAATAATAATAATAATAATAATAATAATAATAGATCTTGAATGTACATCGCTATGTTGAACTCGGTGTGCCGTTCCCAGCCTCCGCTGCCCAGTCTGATGTTATCTGCCACGGTGGCACAATTAAACTGCTGTAGGCTTAGGTTGAGTTATTTGCGTAGCCACACAAAAGATAAAGATAAATATCAGGGGATGAAAGTCTCAATCTCAGCGGGGGAGACAGAACAGAAACCCCAACGGGCTTCAAAAAAAACAAGTGACTAAAGAAAACTGAAAATCGAGATGACGAACGGATGACACGAGGGATCTGAAGACAGAATAGCGTCTGTTTTTCATTTGGTTATTGTCGGATTCATCGAAGCGTTTGAAATGTTTCGTGTCAGACGCTCAGAATCTGCAAAAAAAAAGAGAGAAAAATCAACAGAGACTTTGGTGTTTTTTAGAAATTTTAGATTGCCACAGGAGCAGCATTGTCACCTTTTGTTGTCGCACATTTTGACATAAATTGAAATACATCTATATTCATATGCAGAGAGAGAGAGAGAGAGAGAGAGAGTCTCGTGACCTTTTGACCTTTCAAACTATTAAGAATATGTTCACAAGTTATGCTTTTTATTTTTCCACTACATGGCCGAAAGTATGTGGACGCCAGAACATTACACACCCGTGTGTGATTATTGAACGTTCAATTCTAAAACAATGGGCAGTAATCTGCTGCTTATAGAATTATGATAATGTTAAAATGTTACAATCCGGACACTATATACCACAGTATATACCACAGTATATTCACAGTATATTCACAGTATATTCACAGTATATTCACAGTATATTCGTGCAGGTGGATGTGTGGCGGCAGCTGGGAGGTGTTTCGGAAGACTGCCTATATTCGAAATCTAAACAGTTCATTTCTCGCCTAAAAACGTTGTCAGAAGTGAATTTAATGATGAATAAGATGGTGACAATTGTTAAGTTGTCCCGCTGTTGATCTGTCTGCAAGTTCCGAGTTGGCAGCGGGCGGGATAGGTGTAACCCTGGATTTCCACCGGCTGCGTAACTGCTGCGGAACGGCTCCGGAACGTCGGCGGAGTCAATCGGTTTCCATTAAAGTCAACGTGTGTATTTCCACCAGCTGCATAACGTCTGCGTCCCGACTCCGGCACAGCGGCGGCGGTCCGCAGCCCTGCGGATCAGATACGCAGAGCTTCTATTTTTGCCGGACGCCGGAGAGCTCCGCAGCAATTCAGCACACGGCAGATAGTGCGGGACAGGAAGTCGAGCACAGAAACCAAATAAAACATCCGGTTAACTTTCAAAATAAAATACACCGTGCTCACGAAGGATCATATTTCTCTTCACTACACCTTGAAAACACGGCACAGAGTTGTTTCCTCTCTACTCCTCGGAATAGAAACAAACTGTTGGTGGTTTTGTGGTTCTATTCTGCGTGAATTCGCGAGATCTCGCGGGTCCTCGTGATTACAGCTGTCAGTCCTGGCCGCGGCCGTTCCGCAACAACTCCGGGGACCCGGTGGTTATTGACGGACGGCGGACCGCAGAGACGATCCGCAGCGGTTACGCAGCCTGTGGAAATCCAGGGTAATGATTCAGTTCGACTCCCAAGACAAGACGATGCTCACCCGACTGGCCAATAGGAACGTGGCCCCGCCCATGCCACTATTATCACAGCGAGAGCAAAGACTCAGGTTTTGAGAGCGAGAAGAAAAGCGTTTTGAGAGAAAAAGTTTTCACACTGATAGCAAAAAATATATATTTGAGAGTTTAATAAAGTATTTTGAGAGAGATTTTTTTTTTCTCAGAAATAATTTTAATTTTTTTTAAATATTTTTTATGTTCTATGAAAAAATTCTTTTTCTCAAAACTTTTTTTTGTCTCAAATATAATTATTTTTTGCTATTGGTACGACAACTTTTTCTCTCAAATATTTTTTTTTTCTTTCTCAGATCATTTATTTTCTCGCATGTAATAAAGACACAAATCTAGCTCCAGCTGGGAGGTGTGTTCACCATGTTCTCCATGTTTACATGGTCAGTCCCTCCAGAAAAATGTGACTATGCGATCGCATAATTCAACGCATAATCAGCCAAAGTCCGCATATTTATGCGGGGGGGGGCGCATTTTCTCAAATACGCCGCACTTTCGCTGCATAAATTGCCGATTTTCTGCGCAAAATATGCATTTTCTTTGCAAAAAAGTCACATATATCTCAGCAGGAAGTTGAAAAATGTTGCGTTTACTTCACACGAGAGCAGCCATTTTCCCCTGTTGCCATGGGAACGTTATGAAGTGATGTCATTTCGCCTAGTGAGAACACGGTGTTGGGGGAATTACTTTGTTTTCTCTTTTTCATCAAACCGCAGTTTTTGCAATTTCATCGCATAAAATTGCATAAATATCCTGCGTATTCCATCGCATTTTTGCAAGAAAACGTGCCGCATAATCAAGGATTTTTGCCGCAACAATCACAAAAAAAACTTTTCTGGAGGGATTGTTATTATTGACTAATCTGCCACTTATTTTCTAATTAATTGTTGGGGAAATTGCAGATAAAGTGCCATCACAATTTCCTTTTTAAAGGACAATTCCGGCACAAAATGAACCTAGTGGTTAATAACACGTGTACTGTCGGCCGTTCTCTGGGATATGTTTTCATCAAACCACAATTTTTGCAAGTTCCCGCAATTTCATTGCATAAAACTGCATAAATATCCCGCATATTCCATCGCATCTTTTAAGAAAACGTGCCGCATAATCAAGGATTTTTGCCCGCAACAATCACAAAAAAAACTCTGCGTTTCTCTGGAGGGACTGCATAGCACCTCGACCTGCTTTATAATAAAAAGACACGGACATCTTTACAAGACAGGACCTTTGACTGGATCTACTGTGAGGGAAACAACCCCGAAAGTACATGCACGTCTCAAATGTACTGTGGTGTGTATGATGTACGTCTCAAATATACTATGGTGTGTATGATGTCACCACACACTGAATTTTAGGAGTGCATAAAGAAGTTGAGGGTCACACACACCCCACGCGGACAGCCCTCGCTGCAGTTGCACTCTCGCCTTAATCAATATAATATAATGACGAGCCGAAAGCCGCAGTTTGGTTACACTTCTTCTGAGACATTACAGTGTGTGCACCAGTAACAAAAGACAAAGAGACAACAAGTAAATAACTAAAATGTAGTGAAGTTCATTGGAGCTACTGCATCTGCAAAAAAACAAAAGTGTGAAAATACCCCAACGTTAGGTCATTCCCTAGGGCTGGCCAATCATTTTATACATATGTACATATACATATGATCATTTATCGTCTTTCAATGGAATCCTATCGTGATGAAATCATATATCGAGATATCGTGATATACAATTACGTTGTCTAAATGGATAAAAACAAGCCCATTCTAACTCAATTTTCTCAGAAAATCTGCATTATTAGGGGAATATTTGAAGAAATGCAGATTTGTTTTAACATCACACCATTTTTGTGCGTGCATGTTAACATAGTCAGTATACAGTTGGAAAAGAAATATCACCTGAAACAGTTTACCACATTATTGATGATACTTTTATCTAAAATCACCGATTGTAAACCCCTACGCTATGGTTGCAATATCGCTACTGATGTACGTGGTCGAGAATACCGTGATGTCTGATTTTCTCCATATCGCCCCGCCCGGTTATTTGCACACATGTTCCTTTTTTTTGCATGCTCACCCTGGATATACCAGGACTCCTCATGACTACTACAGTGAAGGAGGAAGCCATGTGAAATGCAAATGGCGTCACAGTACACAGAGTGTGTACAACAGGTGGATTTACATTAAAGTACCACGTATCTTCACCATGCTTTCTGCCTCTTTCTCCCCCAGCGGCTGTGACCAGTTTGCGGACTGGACGGGAGGACAGCTACACCAGGTAGGGCCCACTAAAGTATTAAGTGTGTGTGTGCGTGTGTGCGTGTGTGTGTGTGTGTGTGTGTGTGTGTGTGTGTGTGTGTGTGTGCGTGTGTGTGTCTTGCTAATTGGACTAGTAATAACAAGAAAAATGTCCCATTATAACATACAGTGAATCACAGCTACACCAGGTAGGACCCACTCAAACATTAAGTGTGTGTGTGTGTGTGTGTGTTGTGTGTGTGTGTGTGTGTTGTGTGTGTGTGTGTGTGTGTGTGTGTGTGTGTGTGCGTGTGTGTGTGTTGTGTGTGGCTAATTGGAAAAGAAAAATGTGCCGTTATAACATTCAATGAATCACATATTTAACGTAACACATAACATCTAATAATGAATAAAATGTAGTTTTCATCATGGTGGCAGCAATATGCTATACTTTCTATATATATATATATATATATATATATATAGTCATTTCAACATGACGTGTCAGCCTTTTGGTAATTATGAATTATGAGAAATGATGACATGGTCATGAGACAACATTGTGATATCTTCACAGCAGCTGACAAAATAGTTATTCTGAGCAAACGGCTTATTAGAGTCAGCTGGTTTTATGGGATAGGGTTCAATTAATCATTAAGAAATCGTGGGAAAGTTTGTTTTGTTATGATCTGGAACGAGTGACTCTTGGGTCCTGCCCAGTGGACCGGCTCACCTGGTAAATATTGACACTGGTGTATAATCCTGGTCCTTAATGCAGATTTAGTTCCTCATCTTGTACAGTTGCCACCACTGTATTTAAAAAAAACAAAAAACAATGTAGAATTTCAGGTTCATGCACACTTTTCTGCACACCAATTCGTAGGATATCTTACAAAACTAGGCAACGGCCGGCTACAGAGCTCCGCGATGGCGAGGTCAGAGGTCAGAGAGGCCTCAGCATTTTTACAAACGAGTATTGGAAAGCGGTACCATCCCACACAAGGATCACCACGGAT
>CM042440.1:2159927-2163733 GCA_023631565.1 Gymnocephalus cernua
AGGTTTACCTTTTAGCAATATGTTAACCAACTGCAGAGGACTGGGGCGCGATTGGGCAGCTCCCAATTTCACCTTGTGGAACAGTAAGAATGTAAAGCTTAAGAAAGAGAAGCTTGCATGGCATTTAGTGGGATTTTGTTCTCCTCTTCCTCCTCTTCCTCCTCCTCCCTTTTATATCCCTTTTGGAACCTGCACTGGATACACATTCACATCCATCATGGTCGAGCTGAAAGTCCAAAAAAATCCCAAAAAACAAAGTTCAGAGCACTGCAGATGTAGTCAGCTTGGATTCACTGAGAATGAGAAAATGGATTCTAGGAAATGTCAAAAAGTCTAAAGAGCAAGAGAGTTTACTTAGCACAGTATAGTCTGGTCATGTGGAGGTTTTTGACGTATCTTAACGGGACGTGTTTTTCTCTAAACATCACATAGTGGTTATAAAATCTTCCTGAGAAGATAGTTGGATATGGTGACTGTGGCATGTGCATCTTATCGCAGGTTTATGATCCCTGGGAAGTATTTTGACAAGATGAGATCAGAGGATGTTGATAGAAAATCACAGACCCGGTATATGTCAAAGTTTTAAATCAATCGATCAGAATCAATCAAAATGTATTTATATACAGTCCCTCCAGAAAAACGCGGAGTTTTTTTGTGATTGTTGCGGGCAAAAATCCTTGATTATGCGGCACGTTTTCTTAAAAAATGCGATGGAATATGCGGGATATTTATGTAATTTTATGCGATGAAAATGCGGGAACTTGCAAAAATTGCGGGAACTTGCAAAAATTGCGGGAACTTGCAAAAATTGCGGGAACTTGCAAAAATTGCGGGAACTTGCAAAAATTGCGGGAACTTGCAAAAATTGCGGGAACTTGCAAAAACTGCGGTTTGATGAAAAAGAGAAAAAAAAGTGATTCCCCCCCAACACCGTGTTCTCAGTAGGTGAAATGACGTCACTTCATAACGTTCCCATGGCAACAGGGGAAAATGGCTGCTCTTGTGTGAAGTAAACGCAACATTTTTCAACTTTCTGCTGAGATATATGTGACTTTTTTGCAACGTAAAATGTGGGGATTATGAAATCATGCAAGCCCCGCATATTTTGCGCGGAAATCGGCAATTTATGCGGCGAAAGTGCGGCGTATTTGAAAAAATGCAGCCCCCCCGCATAAATATGCGGACTTTGGCTGATTATGCGTTGAATTCTGCGATCGCATAATCGCGTTTTTCTGGAGGGACTGTATATAGCACTTTACAGCAACCAGCAGGTGTCCAAAGTGCTTAACATCAGAAACAAAGAATAAAACAACATATCACACAATAACAAGAATAACAGTAAAATCAGAAAAGGTTACCAAGGTTACCGAGAAACAGCTCTGCTCAGAGCTGCAAGCATATCACTCCGCCTGCTTCCCTCTCTGAGAATATAGTTCCCAGTTTGTTTACAGTTAGAAGATGGCTGTGTCTCAAGTGACGTTGTTCATTCATTCTACCTGGTAAGAATGTTGAATGTGTTCCATACGACGTACATGCGTGCATCCAAGTTATGTTTGGGCAATTTGGGTGATAGAAACCCATATTTCTGATTATAAAAACACATTGAAAACGGGTCAAACACAAAGGTTGATGCGTAAACGGCGTCGGCCACCTATATTTCTCCATCGAAAAGTTCAAGTGTGACACGTCTGTCGTGAGAGATTTGACAATTTAGCTCGTGCATTATCTTATCTTCTTTATTATTATTATTAGCCTGGTTGACTCCAGACCCTTCTCAGGTGTAACTGAGAGAAGGGTCTGGGTGAAGGTTCGCAATCGGATAGTCCTTCAACCAATCAGAGCAACGATCCGGGTGACGTAGCGGCGACGGCGGCATCAACGGGTCGCTGCGCTTCGGTGGCCGCCGTGTTGAATGTAAACAAGAAGCTGCTCGCCGTCGCAGCGCTATCGTCATCGTGTAACGCCGCCTCGACGGTGTAAAGTTTGACCGAGTTTCTGCCGTTGTCGGAAAAACACAGACGGAGACGGTGCGTTCAATGAAACTGGTAATCTACAGCCTCGCGGTGCATTCGCAGTTATTTTAAAATACCCTTTTGAATTTATTTCCTCAGCATATTAGGTCATACTGTTGATTGTTATATATATATATATATATATATATATATATATATATATATATATATATATATATATATATATATATATATATATATATATATAGTCATTATTTGAACAGTGAAAATAATAATAAAAATATTTTTTTAACTTTAATGTCACTAATGCTGATTATTCATTGATTAATTTTAATTTAATGTTTAATTTTAATTTTTTAAAATACTTTCACAGCAAAAATTTTATATGCGATTAATTTAGATTAATTAATCACAGAGTCTGTATTTAATTTGATTACATTTTTTTAATTGATTGACAGCCCTAATTTATTTTCTAAAGAAAAATAATCCAGGAATTTCCCCCCCAAAAAATGAGTGGAATTCTGCACATCCAGAGCATCCCTCACTTTTCCCCGTCTCGCTCTCTATCTCTGACTCCCTCGCTCCTTTCATCCCTCTGAATGTTTCTCTACATCCATCCCTCCCTCTATCCCTTCACCTCCTGTTTCATCCTCCACTCACTCTGATCCCTCCTCTCACTCCCCTCCTCCTTCCTCCCCCCTTCAAAGCTCTGTCTATCTGTCTCTGGATTCAATCCTTCCCTCCCTTTCACCCCCCCTCTGCTCTCCTCTCTCCTCTTTCCTCTCCCTTCGTCTCCTCCTCTTATTTTTGTTTCCTTTTATTTGGCTTTCTTCTCACTGTTTTTTTTGCTTTTTCTCCTCCTTCTTTATCGTCCCCATATCTCTTCCTCTCCTCTCCACCTTATAAATTCCTCTTCTTTCTCCTCCTCTTTTTATTTATTACCTCTTCTTTTCCTTTCCGATACTCTCACCCGGCCTCCTACTCTGTCCTCCCATCATCCATCTTCTCATGAACTTTCCTCCTGTCTTTCTTCCTCTCCTCTCCTTAAACCTACATTGTGTAATTTTTTGAGTTGATTCTTAGCAACAACAATAAAACGTATGTGTTGTATCGCGCGATCATACGTGAATTTGCGAGATCTCGTGGGTCCGAGTGACTTCAGCTGCCAGCCAAGGTAACATGCTTTACCTGCAGGCCTTGGTAACATGCATTACCTGCCAGCCAAGGTAAAATGCATTACCTGCAGGCCAAGGTAACATGCATTACCTGCAGACCTAGGTAACATGCGTTACCTGCAGGCCTAGGTAACATGCATTACCTGCAGGCCTAGGTAACATGCATTACCTGCAGGCCTAGGTAACATGCATTACCTGCAGGCCTTGGTAACATGCATTACCTGCAGACCTAGGTAACATGCATTACCTGCAGGCCTAGGTAACATGCGTTACCTGCAGGCCTAGGTAACATGCATTACCTGCAGGCCTAGGTAACATGCATTACCTGCAGGCCTAGGTAACATGCGTTACCTGCAGGCCTAGGTAACATGCATTACCTGCAGGCCTAGGTAACATGCATTACCTGCAGGCCTTGGTAACATGCATTACCTGCAGGCCTAGGTAACATGCGTTACCTGCAGGCCTAGGTAACATGCATTACCTGCAGGCCTAGGTAACATGCATTACCTGCAGGCCTTGGTAACATGCATTACCTGCAGGCCTAGGTAACATGCGTTACCTGCAGGCCTAGGTAACATGCATTACCTGCAGGCCTAGGTAACATGCATTACCTGCAGGCCTTGGTAACATGCATTACCTGCAGGCCTAGGTAACATGC
>CM042440.1:2163933-2211433 GCA_023631565.1 Gymnocephalus cernua
GACAAACAAATGATGAAAATAGTCATAATCGCCTGATCGTTGCAGCTCTGAGCTGCAGCCTGATCAGCTCTCTGTCTGCTGAGTTGACTCCACACACAATGGAAAAGGAAAAGGTGTCTGATGTTTGTTTGTTCCCCTTTATTATTATTATCTGTCTGTCTAAAGGCTCTGACACACCGACCGGACGGCCGACCGGCGGCAGTAAAGCCAGTCGGACTGATCGGTCTCCCCGAGTTGTAGGCGATTAAATGAATTAATTCAAATTTTTTGTTGCGGCCGATTTAAAAAATAAGTAAATCGAGTTTTTGTGTAATGCCGCTACGTTAGTTTCACATAGCGGTATGGCGAGCGACAACAACGACATCATAGCACACACGAAACAGCAACAGCAAAGTGACAACATGGCTACCGGTGAGAGTGGGAAGTTTGTTCCCAAGAAAGGAATAAAATCATCTGTTGTTTGGAGCTGGTCTGGGTTTGCTGCAACATCTGTCTAAAGCCCATCGCAGGCAAAGGCAGCAGCACCACAAACCTACAGTGTAAACGATTTCTTGTATATTTACAGCAATTTACAGGCAGCACGGTTGCCAGTAACTTGCTGTATTTTGATTTACAATAAACTATTGTAATTATGATATATATATATAATTATATATATCATATAATATAATATAAAAAATTAAGAAAAAATATAATAAAAAAATAAAAAATAAAAGAATAAAAAAATTATATCAAAAAATAAAATAGAAAATATATAAAAAAATAATATGAAAAAATATAAATAAAAAATTACCCATTATGCAATACAAACTGGGGTATATTACTGTATTGAACAAATGTGGTATTGTACTGTAGGTTTTTACAGTACTGTGCAGCTAAATCTACAGCAACATCTAAGAGTGTATTCCAGCACCTGAAACAGAGACATCCAGCCCAATATGAAACACCTGAAACAGACACATCCAGCCCAATATGAAACACCTGAAACAGAGACATCCAGCCCAATATGAAACACCTGAAACAGAGACATCCAGCCCAATATGAAACACCTGAAACAGAGACATCCAGCCCAGTATGAAACACCTGAAACAGAGACATCCAGCCCAATATGAAACACCTGAAACAGAGACATCCAGCCCAATATGAAACACCTGAAACAGAGACATCCAGCCCAATATGAAACACCTGAAACAGAGACATCCAGCCCAATATGAAACACCTGAAACAGAGACATCCAGCCCAGTATGAAACACCTGAAACAGAGACATCCAGCCCAATATGAAACACCTGAAACAGAGACATCCAGCCCAATATGAAACACCTGAAACAGAGACATCCAGCCCAATATGAAACACCTGAAACAGAGACATCCAGCCCAGTATGAAACACCTGAAACAGAGACTATCCAGCCCAATATGAAACACCTGAAACATAGACATCCAGCCCATTATGAAACACCTGAAACAGAGACATCCAGCCCAGTATGAAACACCTGAAACAGAGACATCCAGCCCAGTATGAAACACCTGAAACAGAGACTATCCAGCCCAATATGAAACACCTAAAACAGAGACATCCAGCCCAATATGAAACACCTGAAACAGAGACATCAGCCCAATATGAAACACCTGAAACAGAGACATCCAGCCCAGTATGAAACACCTGAAACAGAGACATCCAGCCCAATATGAAACACCTGAAACAGAGACATCCAGCCCAATATGAAACACCTGAAACAGAGACATCCAGCCCAGTATGAAACACCTGAAACAGAGACATCCAGCCCAGTATGAAACACCTGAAACAGAGACTATCCAGCCCTATATGAAACACCTGAAACATAGACATCCAGCCCAATATGAAACACCTGAAACAGAGACATCCAGCCCAGTATGAAGCACCTGAAACAGAGACATCCAGCCCAGTATGAAACACCTGAAACGGAGACATCCAGCCCAGTATGAAACACCTGAAACAGAGACATCCAGCCCAATATGAAACACCTGAAACAGAGACATCAGCCCAATATGAAACACCTGAAACAGAGACATCCAGCCCAATATGAAGCACCTGAAACAGAGACATCCAGCCCAATATGAAACACCTGAAACAGAGACATCCAGCCCAATATGAAGCACCTGAAACAGAGACATCCAGCCCATTATGAAACACCTGAAACAGAGACATCCAGCCCAGTATGAAACACCTGAAACAGAGACATCCAGCCCAGTATGAAACACCTGAAACAGAGACTATCCAGCCCAATATGAAACACCTGAAACAGAGACATCCAGCCCAATATGAAACACCTGAAACAGAGACATCAGCCCAATATGAAACACCTGAAACAGAGACATCCAGCCCAGTATGAAACACCTGAAACAGAGACATCCAGCCCAATATGAAACACCTGAAACAGAGACATCCAGCCCAATATGAAACACCTGAAACAGAGACATCCAGCCCAGTATGAAACACCTGAAACAGAGACTATCCAGCCCAAAATGAAACACCTGAAACATAGACATCCAGCCCATTATGAAACACCTGAAACAGAGACATCCAGCCCAGTATGAAACACCTGAAACAGAGACATCCAGCCCAGTATGAAACACCTGAAACAGAGACTATCCAGCCCAATATGAAACACCTGAAACAGAGACATCCAGCCCAATATGAAACACCTGAAACAGAGACATCAGCCCAATATGAAACACCTGAAACAGAGACATCCAGCCCAGTATGAAACACCTGAAACAGAGACATCCAGCCCAATATGAAACACCTGAAACAGAGACATCCAGCCCAATATGAAACACCTGAAACAGAGACATCCAGCCCAGTATGAAACACCTGAAACAGAGACTATCCAGCCCTATATGAAACACCTGAAACATAGACATCCAGCCCAATATGAAACACCTGAAACAGAGACATCCAGCCCAGTATGAAACACCTGAAACAGAGACTATCCAGCCCTATATGAAACACCTGAAACATAGACATCCAGCCCAATATGAAACACCTGAAACAGAGACATCCAGCCCAGTATGAAGCACCTGAAACAGAGACATCCAGCCCAGTATGAAACACCTGAAAAGGAGACATCCAGCCCAGTATGAAACACCTGAAACAGAGACATCCAGCCCAATATGAAACACCTGAAACAGAGACATCAGCCCAATATGAAACACCTGAAACAGAGACATCCAGCCCAGTATGAAACACCTGAAACAGAGACATCCAGCCCAATATGAAACACCTGAAACAGAGACATCCAGCCCAGTATGAAACACCTGAAACAGAGACATCCAGCCCAGTATGAAACACCTGAAACAGAGACATCCAGCCCAATATGAAACACCTGAAACAGAGACATCCAGCCCAGTATGAAACACCTGAAACAGAGACATCCAGCCCAGTATGAAACACCTGAAACAGAGACTATCCAGCCCAATATGAAACACCTGAAACATAGACATCCAGCCCAATATGAAACACCTGAAACAGAGACATCCAGCCCAGTATGAAGCACCTGAAACAGAGACATCCAGCCCAGTATGAAACACCTGAAACGGAGACATCCAGCCCAGTATGAAACACCTGAAACAGAGACATCCAGCCCAATATGAAACACCTGAAACAGAGACATCCAGCCCAATATGAAACACCTGAAACAGAGACATCCAGCCCAATATGAAACACCTGAAACAGAGACATCCAGCCCAGTATGAAGCACCTGAAACAGAGACATCCAGCCCAGTATGAAACACCTGAAACGGAGACATCCAGCCCAATATGAAACACCTGAAACAGAGACATCCAGCCCAATATGAAACACCTGAAACAGAGACATCCAGCCCAATATGAAACACCTGAAACAGAGACATCCAGCCCAATATGAAACACCTGAAACAGAGACATCCAGCCCAATATGAAACACCTGAAACAGAGACATCCAGCCCAATATGAAACACCTGAAACAGAGACATCCAGCCCAATATGAAACACCTGAAACAGAGACATCCAGCCCAATATGAAACACCTGAAACAGAGACATCCAGCCCAATATGAAACACCTGAAACAGAGACATCCAGCCCAATATGAAGCACCTGAAACAGAGACATCCAGCCCAATATGAAACACCTGAAACAGAGACATCCAGCCCAATATGAAGCACCTGAAACAGAGACATCCAGCCCATTATGAAACACCTGAAACAGAGACATCCAGCCCAGTATGAAACACCTGAAACAGAGACATCCAGCCCAGTATGAAACACCTGAAACAGAGACTATCCAGCCCAATATGAAACACCTGAAACAGAGACATCCAGCCCAATATGAAACACCTGAAACAGAGACATCAGCCCAATATGAAACACCTGAAACAGAGACATCCAGCCCAGTATGAAACACCTGAAACAGAGACATCCAGCCCAGTATGAAACACCTGAAACAGAGACTATCCAGCCCTATATGAAACACCTGAAACAGAGACATCCAGCCCAGTATGAAACACCTGAAACATAGACATCCAGCCCATTATGAAACACCTGAAACAGAGACATCCAGCCCAGTATGAAACACCTGAAACAGAGACATCCAGCCCAGTATGAAACACCTGAAACAGTGACTATCCAGCCCAATATGAAACACCTGAAACAGAGACATCAAGCCCAATATGAAACACCTGAAACAGAGACATCAGCCCAATATGAAACACCTGAAACAGAGACATCCAGCCCAATATGAAGCACCTGAAACAGAGACATCCAGCCCAATATGAAGCACCTGAAACAGAGACATCCAGCCCAATATGAAGCACCTGAAACAGAGACATCCAGCCCAATATGAAGCACCTGAAACAGAGACATCCAGCCCAATATGAAACACCTGAAACAGAGACATCCAGCCCAATATGAAGCACCTGAAACAGAGACATCCAGCCCAATATGAAGCACCTGAAACAGAGACATCCAGCCCAATATGAAGCACCTGAAACAGAGACATCCAGCCCAATATGAAACACGCCGACCAGACTCGAGTCACCGACCTCGCCAGACCGTCAGACGGCCGATAATCGGGTCGGTGCGTCGGCGCCTTTAACCCTCATGTTGTCTACAACGCGCTTCGCAAGTACAACAAAACATCGGATCTCTACTTTCATTGAATTTTGGGTGTTTTGTTCAATTTTTTAGCATTTGGAGAAAAACAAAACTGTTCAGAAACAGTCTCCCGACTGAACGTCGACCCTTCTGTGATCGTCCTTCCTTTAATATTAGTCTAATATTTCATAATTTCTGCTTTTTTAACTCAAGAATTAGGTATAATTTCCTGTAAATTAGGTTTTTTACTGACCATGAATTCCAAAAATAAGTAATAAGTGTAAAACTAGTTATGAGTTGTTGTTTGTGATGTTTATACATGGTGGTGAAAAGAAGCGCTAAACGTCAAAAAAGCGCCAAAAAACACTGAATAAAGCGCCAAAAGAGACAAAAACGATGATGATTTTCAGTTATGACCGGGAGGACGATGCATGGGCGAATGACAACACGAGGGTTAACCCTCGTGTTGTCTTCCCGTTGACTGTGCAACTTTTTGTTTTTCTGTATAAAAGTTTAAATTGAAATCGTAAGTCAGTTTTTGCCACTTTTCCGGAAGTCTTTGTCAATGTTTTTGTTGGTTGTTTTACGCCGTTTTTTGAAGCTTTTTCCGACATTTGTGTCACTTTTTTTCTTTTTCAGTTTTGTCACTTTTCCTGAAGTTCTTCTCAGTGTACAAATAACAAGGTCACATGACACACAGCCATCTTCTAACCGTATACATACTGGGTATACACCATGATCCATCAACCAATGTGTCCCTGAGCAGGACACTTAATCCATAGTTGCTCCAGAGGCGTGTGACCTCTGATATATGTAGCAATTGTAAGTCGCTTTGGATAAAAGCGTCAGCTAAATGACATGTAATGTAATGTAATGTAATTATATTCTCAGAAGACGAAGCACTGCTACTGCTGCTACTTGGGCGGAGTGATTTGCACCTGAGAAGTCCCGTGGGGAGGAGCAGAGAGGAACAGCGGGGCTTCTCAGGTGCTGCGCTAAATTATGCGACATTTAAAGCAGAATTTTGAGACTCAGAAATTCCCCCAGAAGCAGAGTTTTCACATTCAGGCGCTGAACCAGGTTGAGTGAGTCAGCTGGGTGGTAGCTTGCTTTTAAAAATGACATTTCTTTTGCTTGATTTGCTAAACTCTATGATGGTTAAGGACCTTTTTTTGGTGACTTTTGCAGGGCTTCATGTCAACAAAAATGGAGTAAAAGTGGAATAAAGCAACAAAAGTTTTGGAGAAAGCAACAAAAATGATGAAAAATGCGACATACGTAAAAAAACAAAACAAAGCGTCGTTCTTTTATACAGTCAACGATATTTCACTTATCTCAATAAAAGCATGGCAATAAACTCTACATGTCTGGCACTGGATGGGAGTTTCATTTTCCAGTGGGACCATTAGGGAAAATGAGTTTGACATCGCTTCCCAGTTTGATATGCGCAAGGTGTGGTTTCCGTAGAGACCATGCAGGTGCTTGTTGTGTTGCAGCCTATGATAATAAAGAGGCGTAGTTTACTTCATATCTATATCTTGCATTTTCTGTATGTGTGAGTGAGTATGTACAGTATGTCCCTGTAACTTGCTGCTGTAACAAAGTCCATCCATCTATCTATCTATCTATCTATCTATCTATCTATCTATCTATCTATCTATCTTTATATCTATCTTTATATCTATCTTTATATCTATCTTTATATCTATCTATCTATCTTTATCTATCTTTATATCTATCTATCTATCTATCTATCTATCTTTATATCTTTGAGTGTGTGCGACCCTGACCTTTGACCTCAAGGTTCAACCTTGGGGGGGGGGGGCGGGGTGAGATCATGTCTGCGTGTATTGAAAAAAAGCATCAAAAAGCAAGAAAAACATCGAAAAAAAAAACCTAGAAAAAAAAGACAAAAATGTCAAAAAAGATGACTGTTGCAAAAAGCAACAAGGCGACAAAAACGTCAAAAAAGTGTTATTTATTTTTTGAATGCCAAATCTAGCTAGCTAACCTTTGACCTCTGACCTCACTGTGGTGCTTCCCTGCAGGATTGTCAGTTGCAATGCCGCCTATAAGTCGTATGATAAGGTATCATAAATCTCTTCTGTGGAAACGCAGCCATGAAAACACGGACATATTTTCCCGGAGCACCATCAGCAGGTAGGGAGAGACAGAGCAGGGCCCTGGCCGTGCGTCGGAGTCCCCCCCCCCGCCACGGCCGGGGCCCCTCTCTAGACGGCAACACGTCATGGAACATTCCCGGAACCAGCCAGCGCACCACCCACCATCTCTCTCTCTCTCTCTCTCTCTCTCTCTCTCTCTCTCTCTCTCTCTCTCTCTCTCTCTCTCTCTCTCTCTCTCTCTCTCTCATACACAGACACACACAAATAGAGGAAGCAAACGATGAGCATATGAGATAAAGTCACTCCCTTCTGAAAACTCCTGCCTTTAAGACAGTTTCAGCCTAGGCTACAGCACACACACACGCACGCACACTGTAGCAACACGCCTCCATGTGAATACCTCCATACATGTCACACTCGTTCTGTAGCGGCAACAAGGAAATAGCAGAGAGAGAGCTAAGGTCACAGCCGATACTCACTTTTGAAAACTCCACAGACACTATATATTTATAGTATATATAGTACATATAGTATATACAGTATATATAGTGATATAGTGATAACACCGGGGTTACTGCCGGATGCGGCCAGAGCAGCGCGCATAAGGCAGAAAAACAATCCTTCCAAGAAGCACACACACACACACACACACACACACACAAATCAAACCATGACACCTTTCCCGAGCTTCCACTTTCACAGCTTCATATCCACGAACACTGCCCCCCCCCCCCCCTTCTCTCTCCCCGGCCCTTTTGCAGCCAGCCTGGCCGTGCAGGCTACTGCAAATTCCTCAGGATATTACGCAACCCGGGTAATCTGCATGCAATGCAATGCGTGCCCGGGGTATTCCCCGTGCCCCTGCATAGCCTTGCCCTTATAAGCTAAACAAAAAAAAAGATCAAGTGGCCGTGAAAAGACAGCCAATAGTGTCCGTCATGGCGCAGAAATGCCCGGCTGTCACAGTGTTATGTGTGAGAATACATGTCCGGGAAGGTTTTTACTTGTTGTTGTGTTTTTTGTAATCTCCCAGCAGCACTTACCTTCCGTCTGCGCTCCAGCTGCGCGTCTCCGCGCGATAATGACAACAAGCACCCCCCGGTGACAGGAGATCCGACTCCGGGGATCGGCTTGACACTTCGCTGGTTGTCCGTTAGAAGCAGCCCGGAGAACGGTTGTTAGAAATCCACACGAGTCGAAGGGGCAGCGGTGGAAGACGTCGCCGACGGACGGAGAAAAAAAGTTGCGCGTAAAAATGGAATCGGAATCCTTTCCGACCGGGTTTCTGCTGCCGGAGCTCCTCTAGCCTCCTGCAGTCAGACAGCCAGTCAATGTGTGCGTCTGACTGTGTTATGATGATGAGTGTGTAGCCTATGTGTGCGTGTGAGAGGGTGAAATCAGGAGACACACACACGCACACACACACACTCGTTCGCACACGGGGGTTATTCCAAACGCCACTTCCCAGAATAGCAGCAGAGAGAGAGAGAGAGAGAGAGAGACGGAGTGGCAGAGAGCGTAAGAGAGAGAGGGCGTGTGTGTGTGTGTGTGTGTGTGTGTGTGTGTGTGTGTGTGTGTGTGTGTGTGTGTGTGTGTGTGTGTGTGTGTGTGTGTGTGCGCTCTTGTGACGTCGTCGGATCCCCCAGCGCGCAACCAGGGCAGAGGGAGGGGAGGAGGAGCAGTGGCCGAAGAGGAGGCTCTGTCTGCCGGCAGAGAGAGAGCAGGATTCCCCGGTCACCTCTGGAGCGACCTGTCTGTCTGTCTGTCTGTCTGTCTGTCTGCCTGTCTGTCTGCCTTGTTTCCGGCTGTGTATCTGTGTATTCAGCTATAGGTGAAGACCGGAATTGAATAAATAGGCTAAACATAGCATAGGCTACAGTTTTGCAGTACGAAATGATCACATGAATAATTGTCAGCTGCAGTTGCAGACACACATAGGCTATTTGTTTTTCCTGTAAATAAATAACTAATAAAATGTCTAACCCTATTATTCATAATAGTCTTCATCATCATCATTGCCATATTTATTGTTGTTGGATTCAATTACCTCACTCATTATTGCATTATTAAAATCTACAAAATGATGGTTAATCTTTTAACACCCACCCGCTGAATGATGTATGATCATAATACTGAGCCTGTAATTCATTTATTTGGGCATCGCCTACGTTGACTGGTTGGAAATCAAACTTTATTAAGGAGACCGTGTATTTTTTGAAGTTTTAGTTGTACACTTTAGTGTGCATTGGATCTGGATTATTTTTTTTTTGACAAGGCATACTTATTGAAAATGACACATCGACCAAAAAGATGAATGTCTCATATATCAGTACATGCATTATATTATATATTATATATTTATGTAACTTTTCATAGCACCAGAGAGGAAAGTTCGAGCATAGCATCCCGTATACAATGGACGGTAAAAGCCAAATGTGTGAAACATGTTTCCATAGAATTTAGGTATTTATTTAGGAGGGTGCACCCACCTGACAACTTCTCAGTCCCTCCCCCCCCTTTCTGCTAAAGCCCAAACCGGTCTCCTAAGCCCCTCCCCCCACAAGGGAGAATGAATGCATGTGCATGAGCAGTTAGACACTCCCCCCGGCCCTGATTGGTGCATCTGAACAGGGAGCGGTGGATTTTTGCAAAATCTCACTCCAGGCTGCAGGTGGTGCCAGAGGAATGACCTGCTTCATGTAGTTCTACTGAAACATATAGGGTCAGTTTCAGCAGATATATGACAGAAAGGTAGTTTTATAAGTCGTACCTACTGCACCTCTAAAGAAATGCCAATAAACAAACGAATGCTGTGTGCACTAGCCAGACCTTCCTCCGCAGCGCTGTGGAAGAAGGTCTGGCAATGTAAGACTAGTACACGTACAACAACAAGAAACCATCTCGTTCATCTGCTGCCAGATTTAAGGTGAATCCTCAGTATTCAGTCAACACCCCCCACTCCAGCTCCGAGTCCTTGCATCTGTCAAACACATTTAGGAATACAGAGGAGCTCATCTAGGCGACTCTCCCGCTAATAAATCAAATCAGGATTGATAAAGCTCCTCTTCCCCCTTTGGACAGGTGCAGATGCGGCATCCTCTTTGTGATAATAAACTACATTAGCTTTTGTTTGCGCCTTTTAGCAACAGGTGGCAGATTTGAAGCATCACAGATTTGATTCCTCTGTGCAGGCTCTGACCTACAGTATAAGCATCCACTGTGACAATAAAGCGGACTGTAGCACAGCCCTTCAGACGTCAGCCTGCTTTAAATAGCTCCAATTGCCCCGGCAGATAATGACACATAATAGTCTGATAATTGTCTCGATGGCATCCGTCCATCCACAGCGCCTTGAGAAAGGTGTAGTCCGAGAAGGAGGAAAAGATGCTGCTCGGCAGGGGCGGAGTCATCAGTGGAGCAACTGGAAATATAGTGACAGCATCTGTGCTAAGCTAGGCTAGATGGAGCCAGTTACCTTCAGGATCTGTGCTAAGCTAGGCTAGATGGAGCCGGTTACCTCCAGGATCTGTGCTAAACTAGGCTAGATGGAGCCAGTTACCTCCAGGATCTGTGCTAAACTAGGCTAGATGGAGCCAGTTACCTCCAGGATCTGTGCTAAACTAGGCTAGATGGAGCCAGTTACCTCCAGGATCTGTGCTAAGCTAAGCTAGATGGAGCCGGTTACCTCCAGGATCTGTGCTAAGCTAGGCTAGATGGAGCCGGTTACCTCCAGGATCTGTGCTAAGCTAGGCTAGATGGAGCCGGTTACCTCCAGGATCTGTGCTAAACTAGGCTAGATGGAGCCAGTTACCTCCAGGATCTGTGCTAAGCTAAGCTAGATGGAGCCGGTTACCTCCAGGATCTGTGCTAAGCTAGACTATTTAGAGCCGGTTACCTCCAGGATCTGTGCTAAGCTAGGATAGATGGAGCCGGTTACCTCCAGGATCTGTGCTAAGCTAGGCTAGATGGAGCCGGTTAACTCCAGGATCTGTGCTAAGCTAGGCTAGTTGGAGCCGGTTACCTCCAGGATCTGTGCTAAGCTAGGCTAGTTGGAGCCGGTTACCTCCAGGATCTGTGCTAAGCTAGGCTAGATGGAGCCGGTTACCTCCAGGATCTGTGCTAAGCTAGGCTAGTTGGAGCCGGTTACCTCCAGGATCTGTGCTAAGCTAGGCTAGTTGGAGCCGGTTACCTCCAGGATCTGTGCTAAGCTAGGCTAGATGGAGCCGGTTACCTCCAGGATCTGTGCTAAGCTAGGCTAGTTGGAGCCGGTTACCTCCAGGGTCTGTGCTAAGCTAGACTATTTAGAGCCGGTTACCTCCAGGATCTGTGCTAAGCTAGGATAGATGGAGCCGGTTACCTCCAGGATCTGTGCTAAGCTAGGATAGATGGAGCCGGTTACCTCCAGGATCTGTGCTAAGCTAGGCTTGATGGAGCCGGTTACCTCCAGGATCTGTGCTAAGCTAGGCTAGTTGGAGCCGGTTACCTCCAGGATCTGTGCTAAGCTAGGCTAGTTGGAGCCGGTTACCTCCAGGATCTGTGCTAAGCTAGGCTAGATGGAGCCGGTTACCTCCAGGATCTGTGCTAAGCTAGACTATTTAGAGCCGGTTACCTCCAGGATCTGTGCTAAGCTAGGCTAGATGGAGCCGGTTACCTCCAGGATCTGTGCTAAACTAGGCTAGATGGAGCCAGTTACCTCCAGGATCTGTGCTAAGCTAAGCTAGATGGAGCCGGTTACCTCCAGGATCTGTGCTAAGCTAGACTATTTAGAGCCGGTTACCTCCAGGATCTGTGCTAAGCTAGGATAGATGGAGCCGGTTACCTCCAGGATCTGTGCTAAGCTAGGCTAGATGGAGCCGGTTAACTCCAGGATCTGTGCTAAGCTAGGCTAGTTGGAGCCGGTTACCTCCAGGATCTGTGCTAAGCTAGGCTAGTTGGAGCCGGTTACCTCCAGGATCTGTGCTAAGCTAGGCTAGTTGGAGCCGGTTACCTCCAGGATCTGTGCTAAGCTAGGCTAGTTGGAGCCGGTTACCTCCAGGATCTGTGCTAAGCTAGGCTAGATGGAGCCGGTTACCTCCAGGATCTGTGCTAAGCTAGGCTAGTTGGAGCCGGTTACCTCCAGGATCTGTGCTAAGCTAGACTATTTAGAGCCGGTTACCTCCAGGATCTGTGCTAAGCTAGGATAGATGGAGCCGGTTACCTCCAGGATCTGTGCTAAGCTAGGATAGATGGAGCCGGTTACCTCCAGGATCTGTGCTAAGCTAGGCTTGATGGAGCCGGTTACCTCCAGGATCTGTGCTAAGCTAGGCTAGTTGGAGCCGGTTACCTCCAGGATCTGTGCTAAGCTAGGCTAGTTGGAGCCGGTTACCTCCAGGATCTGTGCTAAGCTAGGCTAGATGGAGCCGGTTACCTCCAGGATCTGTGCTAAGCTAGACTATTTAGAGCCGGTTACCTCCAGGATCTGTGCTAAGCTAGGCTAGATGGAGCCGGTTACCTCTAGGATCTGTGCTAAGCTAGACTATTTAGAGCCGGTTACCTCCAGGATCTGTGCTAAGCTAGGCTAGATGGAGCCGGTTACCTCCAGGATCTGTGCTAAGCTAGGCTAATGGTGGAGCCGTCAGACAGAGTTACGACACGCACGGAGATGAGAAGGGGATGTATCGACTTGTCTAACTCTCGGGGTTACGGTGAATAAGCTAATGTCCCAATAAGTCAGCGTGTTCCTTTAAGTTGCGGTGCGTTTGCACCTGTCGGCCACCGTACTTCCGTATGGATATCCACCGTATGGAAGGGAGAAGAAACGTGTAACCACAATGTTCCTGGTTTGATAATGGATCTTTTTTTGCACGCCATTTCATCAGCTAACAGAGAAACACAGAGTTATTTCTTCCTGATTTCTTGATCTTTATTTTGCAGGAGAGGTGTGAATCTTCACAGTGTGAATCCCACCTTTTTTGCCAACAGTTTTGATGCCGGTTACTCTGCCATCTTCCCTAGAACTCAAGCTCTGTAGAGACACTACAATGCCGTGCTATAGATAGGCAGAAGAAAGCGTTGAGGTCTCTGACCTCCCGCAGCACAAGAACTCCTCAGTGAAAGCCCTCTTCTCTCTTGCTCGGCGGCGGTGTACGTGTGTGTGTGTTTGTGCTGGCCATGCAGCGATAAGTGGATTAACGTCTGCCATCTCCCGTAAGAGGCTCATCGGGATGTGGCCTCATCACCGGTGACCCGGGAGTCCCCATGGCGACGCCGTGGCAACGCGGCACCATGGCGACAGAGAGCGGCAGCAGCTTCTGATGCGGCAATTTGCATCTGCTTTTCATTTGAAGCCCAGCAGGAAGGTGTTCGCAGTCTGGAGCTCTGGAGTCTGCACACTCACTCTCTCTGTTTTCACATGGATACGGTGTACATACTGTATATACTGTAAATACTGTATGTGTGTGTGTGTGGGGGGAGGGGGTGGGGGGTCTTGTTTAACTGTATTCGTGTGGTCCAAAAACCGGGAGTCCAGTATACTTGTGGGGTCCCGACAGCTTTGTGGGGCCAAAATGCTGGACCTCACATGTTTAAAGGGCTGTTTGAGGGTTAAGACTTGGTTTTAGGATTAGGGTTAGAATTAGGTTATGGTTAGGGTGAGGGTAAGGGTTAAGGTTAGGCATTTAGTTGTGATGGTTAAGGTTAGGGTAAGGGTTAAGGTTAGGCATTTAGTTGTGATGGTTATGGTTAGGGTAAGGGTTAAGGTTAGGCATTTAGTTGTGATGGTTAAGGTGAGGGTAAGGGTTAAGGTTAGGCATTTAGTTGTGATGGTTAAGGTTAGGGTAAGGGTTAAGGTTAGGAATTTACTTGTGATGGTTAAGGTGATGGTAAGGGGCTAGGGAATGCATTATGTCAATGACGGGTCCCCACAATGATAGTGTGTATTGCAGATACTGTATGTATATGTGTGTGTGTGTGTGTGTGTGTGTGTGTGTGTGTGTGTGTGTGTGTGTGTACGTCAATGTCTACCGGGTTTCATTCAACAAAGCTGAACCTCCTGAATGTAATTAGTCCAAAAATGATTTTCAGCGGCCAACAACAGAATTATTTGCCAGCAAATGTCCTCACATGACTCACTGCTTTGATAATCTGCTCTGCAGCTGTCGTTTTGATGAAGTAAGTGTGAGTTCTTCCACACATGCCATTTTCACTTTAAACTCCAGAAATTTCTTTGTCTGAAATGTGGTTCCAGGATGTTAATGACGTTAACGTGTCTCTTTAAATAAACACAAGAAATAAACTGCAACAGAATCCATTTTATTTCTACTCTTTCAGAGTGACAGTGGATAGACAGGAAAGGTGGGAGAGAGATGGGGGAAGCAGGTCGGACTCGAACCCGGGCCGCTGAAAAGTACTCAGCCTACATGGGGGGGGGGGGGGGGGGGGGGCACGCTCTTACTGGGTGAGCTAGAGGTCGCCCCACTTCTTTCTCCTCTTTTGACCATAATGTCATAGGTACACCAAACAAGTGTTAGAAATTAGACAACAATGATGACAACATTGTTAATAAAGAGCATTATGAGTGTGAAATACCAAAAAATAACGTTTTTCTCCCATGCAGGAATGCTGTGTGGACTAGCCAGACCCTCCTTAGCAGAGCTGTGGAGGAAGGTCTGGCAATGCAAGTCTAGGTGAATACCAACCGGGCTGCTGCATTCAGGAAAACTTCATTCATTCATACATTTTTTTTGATAGATTCTGCATCACTTTAAAGCTACAGCATTTATGGACACTAGGAAAGAAGAACACCACAAAAAGCTGACAGACACAGACAGACAGTTACCCAGCTGCTTATGACGTAGCTAACAGACACAGACAGACAGTCACCCAGCTGCTTATGATGTAGCTAACAGACACAGACAGACAGTCACCCAGCTGCTTATGACGTAGCTAACAGACACAGACAGACAGTTACCCAGCTGCTTATGACGTAGCTAACAGACACAGAGACAGTCACCCAGCTGCTTATGACGTAGCTAACAGACACAGACAGACAGTCACCCAGCTGCTTATGACGTAGCTAACAGACACAGACAGACAGTTACCCAGCTGCTTATGACGTAGCTAGCAGACACAGACAGACAGTCACCCAGCTGCTTATGACGTATAACAGACACAGACAGTCACCCAGCTGCTTATGATGTAGCTAGCAGACACAGACAGTTACCCAGCTGCTTATGATGTAGCTAGCAGACACAGACAGTTACCCAGCTGCTTATGACGTAGCTAGCAGACACAGACAGTTACCCAGCTGCTTATGACGTAGCTAGCAGACACAGACAGTTACCCAGCTGCTTATGATGTAGCTAACAGACACAGACAGTCACCCAGCTGCTTATGATGTAGCTAACAGACACAGACAGTCACCCAGCTGCTTATGACGTAGCTAGCAGACACAGACAGTCACCCAGCTGCTTATGACGTAGCTAGCAGACAGTTACCCAGCTGCTTATGACGTAGCTAGCAGACACAGACAGACAGTCACCCAGCTGCTTATGACGTAGCTAACAGACACAGACAGACAGTTACCCAGCTGCTTATGACGTAGCTAGCAGACACAGACAGTCACCCAGCTGCTTATGACGTAGCTAGCAGACACAGACAGACAGTCACCCAGCTGCTTATGACGTAGCTAACAGACACAGACAGACAGTTACCCAGCTGCTTATGACGTAGCTAGCAGACACAGACAGACAGTTACCCAGCTGCTTATGACGTAGCTAACAGACACAGACAGACAGTTACCCAGCTGCTTATGACGTAGCTAGCAGACACAGACAGACAGTCACCCAGCTGCTTATGACGTAGCTAACAGACGCAGACAGTTACCCAGCTGCTTATGACGTAGCTAGCAGACACAGACAGACAGTCACCCAGCTGCTTATGACGTAGCTAACAGACACAGACAGACAGTCACCCAGCTGCTTATGACGTAGCTAGCAGACACAGACAGACAGTCACCCAGCTGCTTATGACGTAGCTAACAGACACAGACAGACAGTCACCCAGCTGCTTATGACGTAGCTAGCAGACACAGACAGTCACCCAGCTGCTTATGACGTAGCTAGCAGACACAGACAGACAGTCACCCAGCTGCTTATGATGTAGCTAACAGACGCAGACAGACAGTTACCCAGCTGCTTATGACGTAGCTAACAGACACAGACAGACAGTCACCCAGCTGCTTATGACGTAGCTAGCAGACACAGACAGACAGTCACCCAGCTGCTTATGATGTAGCTAACAGACGCAGACAGACAGTCACCCAGCTGCTTATGATGTAGCTAACAGACACAGACAGACAGTCACCCAGCTGCTTATGACGTAGCTAGCAGACACAGACAGACAGTTACCCAGCTGCTTATGATGTAGCTAGCAGACACAGACAGACAGTCACCCAGCTGCTTATGATGTAGCTAACAGACACAGACAGACAGTCACCCAGCTGCTTATGATGTAGCTAACAGACACAGACAGACAGTCACCCAGCTGCTTATGATGTAGCTAACAGACACAGACAGACAGTCACCCAGCTGCTTATGACGTAGCTAACAGACGCAGACAGACAGTTACCCAGCTGCTTATGACGTAGCTAACAGACACAGACAGACAGTCACCCAGCTGCTTATGACGTAGCTAGCAGACACAGACAGACAGTCACCCAGCTGCTTATGACGTAGCTAACAGACACAGACAGACAGTTACCCAGCTGCTTATGACGTAGCTAACAGACACAGACAGACAGTTACCCAGCTGCTTATGACGTAGCTAACAGACAGACAGACAGTTACCCAGCTGCTTATGACGTAGCTGACACAGACAGACAGTTACCCAGCTGCTTATGACGTAGCTAACAGACAGACAGACAGTTACCCAGCTGCTTATGACGTAGCTAACAGACACAGACAGACAGTTACCCAGCTGCTTATGACGTAGATAACAGACGCAGACAGTTACCCAGCTGCTTATGACGTAGCTGACACAGACAGACAGTTACCCAGCTGCTTATGACGTAGCTAGCAGACACAGACAGACAGTTACCCAGCTGCTTATGACGTAGCTAGCAGACACAGACAGACAGTCACCCAGCTGCTTATGACGTAGCTAACAGACACAGACAGACAGTTACCCAGCTGCTTATGACGTAGCTAACAGACACAGACAGTCACCCAGCTGCTTATGACGTAGCTAACAGACACAGACAGACAGTCACCCAGCTGCTTATGACGTAGCTAACAGACACAGACAGTTACCCAGCTGCTTATGACGTAGCTAACAGACGCAGACAGACAGTTACCCAGCTGCTTATGACGTAGCTAACAGACACAGACAGACAGTCACCCAGCTGCTTATGACGTAGCTAACAGACACAGACAGACAGTCACCCAGCTGCTTATGACGTAGCTAACAGACAGACAGTTACCCAGCTGCTTATGACGTAGATAACAGACGCAGACAGTTACCCAGCTGCTTATGACGTAGCTAACAGACACAGACAGACAGTTACCCAGCTGCTTATGACGTAGCTAACAGACACAGACAGACAGTTACCCAGCTGCTTATGACGTAGCTAACAGACACAGACAGTTACCCAGCTGCTTATGACGTAGCTAACAGACGCAGACAGACAGTTACCCAGCTGCTTATGACGTAGATAACAGACGCAGACAGTTACCCAGCTGCTTATGACGTAGCAGACACAGACAGACAGTCACCCAGCTGCTTATGACGTAGCTAGCAGACACAGACAGACAGTCACCGTAGACACAGACAGACAGACAGTTACCCAGCTGCTTATGACGTAGCTAACAGACACAGACAGACAGTTACCCAGCTGCTTATGACGTAGCTAACAGACACAGACAGTTACCCAGCTGCTTATGACGTAGCTAACAGACACAGACAGACAGTTACCCAGCTGCTTATGACGTAGATAACAGACACAGACAGACAGTCACCCAGCTGCTTATGACGTAGCTAGCAGACACAGACAGACAGTCACCCAGCTGCTTATGACGTAGCTAGCAGACACAGACAGACAGTCACCGTAGACACAGACAGACAGTTACCCAGCTGCTTATGACGTAGCTAACAGACACAGACAGTCACCCAGCTGCTTATGACGTAGCTAAGAGACAGTCACCCAGCTGCTTATGACGTAGCTGACACAGACAGACAGTCACCCAGCTGCTTATGACGTAGCTAACAAACACAGACAGACAGTCACCCAGCTGCTTATGACGTAGCTAGCAGACACAGAGCAACATCGGCATTCATTTGGAGTCGTATTTGTGTCTCCTTTTAGCTCTGGTTTGGTCTCCACCAAAATATTTGGCTCTTCAGCTGCTCAATCTCCCACTTTCTTCACCAGCAAGTCTCTAACTTTGTCTTTCTGCTGTTTAAAGTTGGTCAGGTGTACGGCGGGTTTATCAGAGCTGCATAAAGCCGCCTGCAGCTGCTGGTAACAATTAGATTTTTGAGAGCAGTGAGACTGAACCATGCAGTATAAATGTGCCGTAAAAATCCAAATTATGGGTTACAAGAGGCTAAAAAGCTTTGTAGAGTCTGCACTCTGTAGAGCTGCAGAGTTGGTGATAATTCTCTGTGTTTGTCACTTTTCATAATACACATTTGGTTCAATTTAGTTGACGTTAATACGAGGAACATTGAGTGCTGCTTTTGGGTAGACTGAGCTCATCACACAGATGACACAAAGGCAATGCTAACTGTATCTACTTAGCATTAGCATGCACAGAGTTGTCCATGACACATGATTTTTGGTGCCAACCATCTCAAACGGCCGAGCATCGACTTAAGTAACGAGTGTGGCCACAATCCCAGGAAGTGAGTCATGTCACGCTTTAATTAATGTGGTTCTTTGAAAAATCGTCTCTATCCATTGTGTGCATTCAGTCATGAAAAACAACCTTGGATGAGGAACCTGCTGAGTAGTTATGGGAAGTTGTGAATAATCCATTACACCAGAAAGTGGTGGACACACACACACACACACACACACACACACACACACACACACACACACACTGGTCGCCTCAGGCTCTTGTCCTGGAGTCGAACTGTAACGCTCTGCAAGACAAAGCACTTCTGTGACAGCTGACTGATTACTAATGCTTACTCATACACTCTCTCAAAACACACTCACACACACACACACACACACACACACACACACACACACACACACACACACACACACACACACACACAGCAAGACCGCTCCCCTCCCCACCACACCTAGTTTGTGTTCACTCAACACACTCTTTTTAACCTGCACACATACATTAACATTGTGTATTTTTCCATCTTCTGGCCTTTGATTCTCTTCAGACATGCCACATTAATCCCTCTCACATTGTCTTTCCCCTTCCCTTTGCATGCACACACAAACAAACGCACGCACGCACGCACACACACACACACACACACACACACACACACACACACACAAATGTTACGTAAAAGCTCGAGGGTAAAGATCAAACTACCTGGGAGATAAGAGTTTCAAGAGGACATCTTCAGAGAGTGTGTGTTCAGAAGAGATGAATAGATATGAGAAACAGGGAAACACACACACACACACACACACACACACACACACCAGCTGTTTGGCGCAAAACAGCGCCCCTTACTGGTCAGCATCAGTACTGACAGCCTTTGTGTTCATTTTAAACCTGTTCATTTGTTTCAGGTAAGATCAGGTAATTAAATCAGCTTGAAAAATATTGAAATGTATTGTGTGATTTTATTTTTAGTTTAGCTTCAATATCACTGTCATACAGCTTTTCATTGGTCTGTTGTTGCCGTTCTGTAGCTACATTGCAATATGAATAGAGATGATCATAATCTTTATGGTTTTTTAGTATTTAATGCTTACACCCCTCCTGTTGTCCTCGGGTCAAATTTGACCCATTTACAAAAACTTTCTCTATCAGAACTATATGACAAAATAACGTTGAAAAAAGTGACAAATGTTGGAAAAACCTACCAAAACACAGAAACAAATCAACAAAAATATTCTTTAAAAAAACACTGAAAAAAGTGACCAAAACAAAGCTGAAAAAAGTGACCAAAAAAGCTGAAAAAAAGTGACAAAAAATGCTGGAAAAAGTGACCAAAAAAAGCTGAAAAAAGTGACCAAAAAAAGTCGGAAAAAGTGACAAAAAAACCATCAAAAACATTGCCAAAGGTGACAAAAACTTGTTAAAAAAAGTGACAAAAAAACATCAGAAAAGTGACGAAAAACGTGTTAAAAAAATGACTAAAACATAATAACAAAAAAAAGCCAAAAAATTCGAAAAAAGTGACAAAAAAAATTGGAAAAAGTGACGAAAAATGTGAATAAAATCGACAAAAACGTTGAGAAAAGTGTAGAAAAAGAACAAAATGTTGAAATCTCGACCCAGAAAAACACAAAATTGCACGGGATTTCCTCACTAACTAGGTTTTGTTTTTTTTGCCCATGTTTCGACATATTTGTCTGTGAGATATCTCCCTCCACCCATAATATAAAAATATAAAATGGTCCTTTCCTTAGATTTAGCAGTAGTTAGCACAGTGTGCTTCCAGAAACATATCCCCACCGCTTAGGATAGTCCACGGTCTTCGCTGTGACCAGTTTTCATAAGAACTACTTTTTGCACAGAAGAAATAGTCCCTATGAAAATGTAACAGGGTTTCTGCAGCTGACATTTTCAAAAGCATTTTTTTTTTCAACGTTTTGAGCACCACAAGTACAAATTCCACTTACCGTCCCTGTACTGGGGGTGGGAGCACGTGTGTGTTGTGTCTCCTCTGTATAGGTATTCTGCAGACAATCAATGGATTTCCAAACATATACAAATAAATGGAATTTCGTAAAACTGAATGCACAATACGTCGAGAATTTGTTATTTTCATGTAATGGTGAAGCGATACAGAAAGTAGTCTGATTATCAGACTGATTGGAACATTCGATATCTTAATGTTTATTTTACTTCACTGACGCTGGCTCAGAAACTATATTCTCTAGATTTCTAATTGATTGGAACGAATGGTTAGGAAATTCTACTTTAATGAAATCATGATAGGGATTGTATAATTACGATTAATGTATTGTGTAAGCTGTATGTTGACTATGTCTCTCTACCAGTCAGCAGAGTTTCCACAGTGGAGCATTTTGGAGAATGAAGACGAGGAGGAGGAGGAAGTATGTTGCTGCCAACTCTTTCGAGACCCCACAGAGCTGGCATAGTGTGTGTGTGTGTGTGTGTGTGTGTGTGTGCGTGTGTGTGTGTGTGTGTGTGTGTGTGTGTGTGTCGCTCTATGAAGTGGGAAAGTGACATCCTGGCTGGTACAGGGAGGCTTATTTCCACAATGGGAAACTTTGCACACATGCCCTTTTCACACACACACACACACACACACACACACACACACACACACACACACACACACACACACACACACACACACACACACACACACACACACACACACACACACACAGGGATCTATGAGGGTCAAAACATTCCGTCCAATCATTCTGGCATTTTCCACACAACTCTTCCAAACCCCAAACAAGCTGCATTAAAGATCTTTCGTTCTCCCACAACAACCAGGTTACTGGTTTAAATCCTGGATCTGCACAAGGAACTGTTTCTACTCCCTAAAACAACCACAAGCGAGCTGCCCTTTAGCAAGGAACTCAATCCCCTAAACATGTCCAGCTGCTCAGTGGCTGACTGAACATCCCCTTCGGTTGTATTGGAAATATGTTGCGAGTTTGAAAATGTCTTATCTATCTGTTCAGAAAAAAGTCATCTAAAGAATGTACATATAAAGCATAGTCCTTAAGTAGTAAGTAGTCCTTACCTAGGTACTGTCAGGACACGCCCTCATACTCTGCTTCTGACTGGCTAGTAGTCCTTACCTAGCTACTGTCAGGACACGCCCTCATACTCTGCTTCTGACTGGCTAGTAGTCCTTACCTAGGTACTGTCAGGACACGCCCTCATACTCTGCTTCTGACTGGCTAGTAGTCCTTACCTAGGTACTGCCAGGACACGCCCTCATACTCTGCTTCTGACTGGCTAGTAGTCCTTACCTAGGTACTGTCAGGACACGCCCTCATACTCTGCTTCTGACTGGCTAGTAGTCCTTACCTAGGTACTGTCAGGACACGCCCTCATACTCTGCTTCTGACTGGCTAGTAGTCCTTACCTAGGTACTGTCAGGACACGCCCTCATACTCTGCTTCTGACTGGCTAGTAGTCCTTACCTAGGTACTGTCAGGACACGCCCTCATACTCTGCTTCTGACTGGCTAGTAGTCCTTACCTAGCTACTGAGCATGTGCGACTCCCAACAAAGATGGAACAGAAGTGAGATGTCTCACTCTGTAGCTAAAACAGAGAGCTCAACACACAGGGTGAAAAGAGGAGCTGCAGCAATGTGCAGTACAACAAAAATATGGTGTTTTCTGAAAATTAAACCACATAAACCTATTCTGATACAACCTCTAAATACAATTATGAACCTGAAAATGAGTATTATTTTCTCGTTATTTTTCTCAGTTCCACACTTTAGCGAGTTGAGGTATTTTGCCTTTGTAGGGCAGAATACTAGGGGACGTGGAGAACCTTAAACACTCATTCCTATGACTTGCATTTTAAGTTTAATTATCTTGTTGACTCTGTGAAGACAGTAAAGGGATTTAGAAGCTTTAAGTGGATTAAAAACAACGACGAAATCCCACATCTGGGTCGTCAATAAAACCTAATCAGCGTTTCCTTGGCACAAGCGCCGCTGACTGGCACACAGTCAAAAACGGATTGGCAGACAGAACTAAATGACTAAATATTTTAAAGGGGGCACTCCACCGATTTGACAAGGGCTTAGAGACTAAAGAATAACCTGTCTCTCTTGTTGAGTCCCCCAATTTACAATTTTTTTTCGGTTGCTAGACGACAGTGGGCACAACTGGAGACACGTGCAAAACTCCAACCACTGTCTGCACAGCAGCAGCTCATGTGGACCAAACTCTAGTTTGTTTTTCATAGCTTGAACACAGTTTTCTAAGCTCTACATGACTTTAACCACAACCTGCACAACACTGTGTATTTACAGCACTTTGTTCAAATGCTAACACACTGCTGTCAAAACTGTTAACCGCACATTCAAAACAGAATGAATTGAACGCTGCGTTTACACGTGTGCGGCTATTTTCATAAACGGACATTTCGACCTCTCCGTTTTCAAAAACAACATCGTGCACAGCTGTCAGTTTTCAGACAAGTGTTCGTTTAGCTAACGCTAGCTAGAAGGGTTTGTTGTGACTTCGCCTGGAACGCCACCAAGTCGTGAGTCGTGACTTGAAGTCGTAACTTACGGGCTAAACATTGTGTCTGGAACGCAGCGAGAGAGACCAGGTAGAGAGAGAGAGAGAGAGAAAGGAGAGGCATTCTTTGCCATATGTAAATGAAGATATACCATACATCTATACTACTAAGTTTTGGTCTAAAAATGAACATCTTTTGCCAAGTTAACGCCTCGCGTTCACACTACTCTGGTGTAGCGTGAACTGTTTCTGAGCCCCTCAAACGGAGACATTTGGAAACTCGGCTGCCCCCTGTTTTTGGTTTGAAAACTCCAGGAGTTGCTTTGTAGTCTGGACGGACACAAACGGAGACCTTTGGAAAACGACGACACACGCCAGTCGGTCTTACCTGATATAGGTAGCTTACGGTACATTACCTTTCAGTGACAGTTCCACCTCGTCGCCAGTCCAAGCTAATAAATCCCTGCTGTTACTTGTTGTTCTTTTTCCTGAAAGATCTTCAACTTATACATCTATGATTTTCAATCGCAGAGTAATGTGAGACAATCTGCTTCCTGTTTACACTCACAACATCTAAAACAGTCATGTGTGTAATGTGCTGTACACCTGTGCATGTGTCCATCCACCCATGAAAACATGTAGAAACAGCACTACGCTCTTTACCGAGTGGTAGGCCCACAGCGTTGCTGTGGCAACAGCATCACCTCTGTCCTCACTTGCTGCAGATATTTTTATAATGTCTATCAGCATCATCTCTCTTTTTCTCTCTTTCACTTTGAATCAGTTCATTTTTTATTTCTCCAATGGCTGCTTTACTGTCATGACACTGTTTTTTTTGTTGAATTTATTCTTCATTATTTAATATTTATTTAGTTTATAACAATTAATGGAGTCCTGAAAAAATCTCATTTTTATCTTCCAATTTTATCTTTCCATTGATGGTATATTATGTTTATTTATGTCGCTATTCTTATATATTCACTCTGCTCTTGTTATGTGTATTTCATTTCAGACAGAGGGGTGAATACAGCTGTATTCAGACCGACAGCATGAGAAAAATTAAGTGCTTTTTGAACATTAAAGCACGTAGACATGTTCTAGTACACACGTGTCAAACTCGTGGCCCGAGGGCCAAATCCGGCCCCTCGTAGGTTCTGATCCGGCCCGCATTTCAGTTTAGGTTCACAATAAATTTCGGCCAAACTAGTTTTTTTGTCGCTTTTTCCAAAGTTTTTGGTGCTTTTATTTTTATTTTTTTTACATTTTTTGTGCTTTTTTTCGACATTTTTGACGCCTTTTTACGGCGGTTTATGCACTTTTTTCAGCGGTTTAGGCACTTTGTTTTAACGTTTTGGACGCTTTACTCAATGTTTTGTCACTTTTTCGGAAGTTTTTGCCGCTTTTTACAACATTTATGTCACTTTCTGATGTTTTTGTCTCTTTTTCAGACAATTTTGACAATTTTTTTCGGCCTTTTTCCAACTTTTTTGTTGCTTTTCTCAATGTTTTGTCACTTTTTCGGAAGTTTTTGCCGCTTTTTACAACGTTTATGTCACTTTCTGATGTTTTTGTCTCTTTTTCAGACAATTTTGACGATTTTTTTTCGGCCTTTTTCCAACTGTTTTTGTTGCTTTTCTCAACGTATTTGTCGCTGGCTGAGGAACTTTTGGGGGCTTTAAGAGGCCCAAAATGTAAGTGAGAAGACTCCAGTATATGAGACATGCAATAATACAGTCAACATATTAGACTTTTTCTCTTAAATAAACACGTCAGTAATCTCTACGTGTTTGGCCCATGATGGGATTCTCATTTTCCAGTGTGGCCCTCTGGGAAACTGAGTGTGACACCCCTGTTCTAGTAGAAACCCAAAATACAAGAATGAAGCTGAAAATGTGCACATTTTGGAAGTCTAACATATACTGTAGCATCATTAATAAAACATCTGTGATGAATGATATTGTGTTCCATTCATTAAAACATGAAATACCTACACTGTTTTGCAACCCAGCGTCACACCTTAGTACAGTGATTCCCAACCAGGGAAGCAGCCTACTTCTGCAGTTGCCAGGTGACCAGTACGTATCAGCTGTCGCCGTGGTCCTGCTCCGAGTCCACGCCCTGCTACACCCATAGACCTATATATGATATGGACCCAGTCACTCCGCTGTGAGGAGAGAAGCCTGGCCCCATGGCTACACCCTGCTACTCTCTACGAAAAGGATGAATGGTTGAAACATTCAGCTTCAAGGAAATTGAGGTGCCCATACACATCATACATACACATAGGCACACAGACATGTGACATCCATGCACACATACATACTACAAAAATATAAATACAAAGGAAGATATCAATGGTGTGCCCTTACAGTAAAGTTAGATTGTAGCATGTTTAAATGAGCGGTGTGGAAAATAAATATGCAGAAAGGTGCAATGGTATCATAGTGCAAGAGAGTGTCAGTGCAAGTACATTGCCAGTGCAAATTCTATATACAGTCATGTGAAAACATTAGGACACCCATGCTAAAGTTGACTAAAAAAAATCATCTTTTGGAAATTGATCTTAATGCCTTAATTAAAAAAAGAGGAAAAATCCAACCTTTAAGGACACCAATTTTCTTTGTGAATGAATAATGTATCGTAAATACATAAATGTTCTTCCTTATAATACAGGGGGCATAAGTGAGTACACCCCTATGTTAAATTCCCATAGAGGCAGCAGGCAGGCTTTTATTTTGAAAGGCCAGTTATTTCATGGATCCAGGAAACTCTGCATCCTGATAAAGTTCCCTTGGCCCCCACATCATCACATACCCTTCACCATACCTAGAGATTAACATGAGGTACTTTCCATAAAATCATCTCTCAATGCAAATCAAACCAGCTATTCTAACCAACATAAAACCATGTTAATCTCTAGGTCTGGTGAAGGGTATGTGATGATGTGGGGGCCAAGGGAACTTTATCAGGATGCATAGTATCCTGGATCCATCTAATAACTGGCCTTTAATAATAAAAACCTGCCTGCTGCCTCTATGGGAATTTAACATAGGGGTGTACTCACTTATGCTCGTGTATTTTAAGAAAGAACATTTATTTTATTCACGATACATTATTCATTCACAAACACAATTGGTGTCCTTAAAGGTTGGATTTTTCCTAATTTTTTTCATTAAGGCATTAAGATCAATTTCCAAAAGACTATTTTTTGTATTCCTCTTTTCAGTCAACTTTAGCACGGGTGTCCTAATTTTTTCACGTGACTGTATATATTCATGTACAACAGGCTACACAACATATCACAAATAGAATACTCATTCACTTATAACTATACATAGACAACTATGAATTACTCCTCGGGGATAATAAAGACTTCTTGAACTTGAACATATATAATGGATTGATGACAGACAGGTAAACCACGGGCAGTGACCGTTAATATTAACAGCCTATGAGCAGTAGACACCCCTCCCCTCCGCATTGCATCGTCATCATAACACGGAAGCAGTACAGAGACAGTGGGGGGGGCACGAGAGGCGCAGGCACAGGCAGGGAGGTGAAGACAGGCCAACATAGGATTAAAGAGAAACGGATAGAAAGGTAGGACAAGGTGCACAGAGTCAAACAGTCGGACAGGTGAGCCAATAGGACGCAGAGAGCGAGCATCATGGCGCTGATCCCCTCGCAGGTTCTCCGGGTCGCCATCCTCATGTCTTATTTCTCCATCCTCTGCCACTACAAAGCGTTAGACATGCCGGCACACCAGACCTACGGGGGCAGCTGGAAGTTTCTCACGTTCATCGACTTGGTGAGATTTAACATTGCATGTTATTTCAACCCTAAAGGTAGCTGCGTGAGCTGCAGGGTCGGTGCAAAGAGGCTATGTGCCGTGCGTCGTGTTGCTATATCAGGTTTGATTATGCAGCGTTTCCGCCTCCCTGTCCCGGTATGTAATGCATCGCTAACCGGTAAGAAGGTAATTCAATTACACTTATTTGTACTATAATGTGTCTGGAGTCCGCAACGTGGTTGAGTGCTGAGCTCACGGTGTAGTGGCTGAACCGGAACAGGTGTTGCGGTGCCGAATGCACTCCTGTTACAAATAAATGCTTCCCCTTACACGGGAGCGCGCCGCGCGTTCATTATCGACTGTAAAAGCCTCCCATACATACGATGTGTAGCTCCCTAATCATTCAAACGACATACACTTGTCTGAATATTCACCGACACACACACACACACACACACACTGTATGACACAGGATAAACAACTCATTTCCATACTGGCCCTGAAGACATTTTCATATAACCACAGCAAACTGTACACACATCCATCAATACTCTCAAGATAACTTTATCCAAGATGATTAAAAAATCAATCCTCAAGTTGCTTTCTGTGAACCAAATTAGGGTTATTTCAGCCTGATAACAGCATTTTATTCCAAATTAGTTAAACTGCATTTGAAGAACAGAGCCGGTGTTAGGCCGGCTGCACACTGGCTGCGTGGCGTGCCCGTTTTTATTTGGGCTCCCATGTTAACAGGTTAGAGCGCGCACACTGCCTGCGTGACACGGCTCGAGCCGCGCCATGAACATGCTAGAAATAGAACCGTCGCCTATTTTTCACGCGACACGCCAGCGTGTTGGAAGAGTTTCCAGGCAAAATATAATACGACAAGATGTTTATATGTCATTTTGACACAAATACATTTTAATAAATGACATGTTGATGTTTGAAAGTCTCGAGGTTTTGACATAAATGCAGATATATAAATATCATTTAAAAAAAATAATAATAAATAATTATCGATTTTCAAATATTCATCCATCCATCGTCGTCCGCTTATCCGTGGTCGGGTCGCGGGGGGAGCAGCTCCAGCAGGGGACCCCAAACTTCCCTTTCCCGAGCCACATTAACCAGCTCTGACTGGGGGATCCCGAGGCGTTCCCAGGCCAGGTTGGAGATGTAATCCCTCCACCTAGTCCTGGGTCTTCCCCGAGGCCTCCTCCCAGCTGGACGTGCCTGGAACACCTCCCTAGGGAGGCGCCCAGGGGGCATCCTCACCAGATGCCCGAACCATCTCAACTGGCTCCTTTCGACGTGAAGGAGCAGCGGCTCTACTCCGAGCTCCTCGCGGATGACTGAGCTTCTCACCCTCATCATCTCTAAGGGAGACGCCAGCCCCCCTCCTGAGGAAACCCATTTCGGCCGCTTGTACCCGATTTTCAAATATTGCCCCCGTCAATACAGAACCAAATATTCTGGAGCCTATTTCACTGTCAATACTGCAGACGTTGTCTTTGCTGCAATCAGATCAGAATATATTTATGTTTATGTTTATGGGAAACATCCACGCGTCCAGACGAGACATGTTTCTGCAGCCGGCCTTAGGCTTTAAATTCAGGTGCAGCCCCGAAAATAAACATGGATAAAACAGATTCAGGATGAAACCAGCAGAGCAGATGTCAACAGTAAGACTTTAAAACATTTGGCTGAGCAGACAGTTTGCATCCGTGCTCTTTGCTATAGCTTCTGAATGAGACCCATTCGGCCTCGTATTATGGCGTCTGAAGTGAAAAGTAAATCAAGGACTTCACACAATTGTGATTGGAAGACGACACACACACACACACACACACACACAGACACACACGCACGCACACACTGCTCCCAGTCTTCCCAAACAATGCACACATACATGCACATTCACAAAGAAGCAGCTCTATTAGAGACTAATTCAATAAGCCGGTCATTCACAAACATGGCAGGTCAACTTAATAATACCCTCACACACTGTTAGCTATGAACAAGCTTTAAAAAGCTGTGTGTGTGTGTGTGTGTGTGAGAAACAGCTGTGTCATATTTTCCACATTAGACCTCTCCTCATGGTTAACACCAGCAGCCAGGAAACACACACACACACCGCTGCAACATCTGCCTCTTAATCTGTGTGTGTGTGTGTGTGTGTGTGTGTGTGTGTGTGTGTGTGTGTGTGTGTGTGTGTGTGTGTGTGTGTGTGTGTGTGTGTGTGTTATGACGTGTAATATGAAGCCCTGCAAATTATAAGTGCTACACTGCCATGATTGCGATGAGATCCATTCCACAAACGCCGGCACTTTGATTGGGATTGATTTTTGGTGGTGTTGCTGCTCAGAGCCTCATCGCTAGCTAAGTTCACATAGAAACCCATTACATACGTAGCAGGCAAGCTAGGATAGGTATCAGACTTTTATTTGTGCCGACATCTACACACATTTCAGTTACAGACGCACACAAATGCACACGCACATCGTGCAGGGGGCCAGCTAAGTATTTTATTTGACAATAGGACGATACACAAACACGCGCGTATAACTGGACGTGAATCGGTAGTGAATTGATAGCTTTTAAGGGCAAAATGTCTCCGACGTCCAGCCGTCCGCTCACCCAGTGGGGGGGGGACACCTGATACTCCCAATGTGAGATTAGAGGAGAGGAGGAACGATGAGGAGGAGAGACGGGTGTGTGCGTTTCTCTCCACCTCTCTCTCTGGAAAAGGTCAGGTCCATCACAGTGAACATATTGACGGGAGTGTTTCATTACACGGGGAGAAAAGGAGAGCTGCTTACTCTCTCGCCACAGTTCACTTAATGTCCTGCAGCTCCCTGTGACTTTGAGCATTTGAAATTCATAATCCAGTCCTTCCAGGAAAACGCAGTTTTTTTGTGATTGTTGCGGGCAAAAATCCTTGATTATGCGGCACGTTTTCTTAAAAAATGTGATGGAATATGCGGGATATTTATGCAATTTTATGCGATGAAATTGCGGGAACTTGCAAAAATTGCAGTTTGATGAAAAAGAGAAAAAAAAAGTGATTCCCCATCACAGTGTTCTCACTAGGCGAAATGACGTCACTTCATAACGTTCCCATGGCAACAGGGGAAAATGGCTGCTCTCGTGTGAAGTAAACACAACATTTTTCAACTTTCTGCTGAGATATATGTGACTTTTTTGCAACAAAAATGCAGGGATTATATATTATTAATCACGCAAGCCCCGCATATTTTGCGCGGAAATCGTCAATTTATGCGGCGAAAGTGCGGCGTATTTGAAAAAATGCGTCCCCCCCCCGCATAAATATGCAGACTTTGGCTGATTATGCTTAAATTATGCGATCGCATGATCACGTTTTTCTGGAGGGACTGAATAACTTTTCGACATTTTGCATGCAGGGATTATGAAATCATGCAAGCCCCGCATATTTTGCACGGAAATCTGCAATTTAGGAGGCGAATGTGCGGCGTATTTGAAAACATGCTTTACCAAAATATCTTCACACTTAGAATTTTAGATAAATAATCATCAGTAATGTGGATATAATGTCTAAGTGGAGAAAAGGTAAATAACAGAACAGATAGAACAGCCTGGTCAGAAAAGTACATCACTTTACTGTAATACAGCCTTTACAACCAGGAAAATACACTTATGCTATATCACGATATTACGATTTCCAAAATCAGAGACAATATCTAGTCTCATATCACGATATCGATATAATATCGTTATATTGCCCAGTCCTACCGATAATCTGTATTTGGAAAATTACAGTGAAAATGAAAATCTTTGAGTCAAAATTAACATTTTTGGAAGTAATAAAACTGAAACTTTAAACAGAATACACAGTCAAAGAAATAAAGTGTCTTGAGATAACTCTTGTTGTGATTTAATACGGTGAATTGAATTGAATTAGCTACAGTAGATAAAGAGGTGAAGCCCACGGAGTAAAATATGAGAAACAGAACGGTCCTGGGATCAGTTAAAAAGGCCCGAGCTGTTGTACAAACACAGCCGGCGACGTGCACGTCGTCAGACGTCTGTACAGTTTTTCCTGTTTGTGGTAAATAAACACGGACCGCAAAAACACCCCAGCGGTCGTAACAAACCGGTTCTCCGGCTGGCTGTGTTCTCACACATGCTGATGTCAAGTAGAGGAAGGTGAGGCATGGTGAGGAGAAGTACGTGCAACACATAATGCAATGATCTCGCTCTAATGTGTGGTTTCTCTCTCTCATCAACTCTCTTGATCTTGCACCACACACGATCCCACAACTGACCCTCACAATGTGTTTCCTGTTTCATGCACAATGTGTTGTTGTGCATGAAACAGGAAACACATGGTGAGGTAGTTGCTTTTAAAGATGCCATATTCTGCTCATTTTCAGGTTCATAATTGTATTTTAAGGTTGTACCAGAATATGTTTACATGGTTTAATATATTTTTGTTGTACAGCACATCTCTCTCTCACTGCTGCAGCTCCTCTTTTCACCTTGTGTTCAGGTCTCTGTTTTAGCTACAGAGTGAATCATCTTTCCTTCTGTACTATCTTTGATTCCACTCTGCACATGCTCAGTAGCTCAGATGGTAGATCATGTCAGTTAGCTCCACAGACAGTAAAAGAAAGGTTGTTTCTCCAACTTTGGTCAGTTACAAGGCAGGATTAGCCGGGAGACTTCTTCTAAAGGAGGGCGCACATGGAAGTACTTCTTCTGGAGATTATGGTGAACTTGTGTGTGTGTTGTAGCAGCGCTTTGCCATTGAGAACGAGCTAGCATGCTGACGCTAGAGCTAGCATGCTAACTCTTGTGTTTAGCCCGTCGTTTCGGCTAGTTACGTAACAAGCCGTGCAGATTTTGACCAGCTCACCCAGAGACTGAAGGCAGGAATCATTCAGAAACCGTATCTCACTCAGAACAACATGGATGGATTTGTTTTCCAAGTTTGTATGTGTGTGGAAGCACCAGAGACACAAAATAACACCCCAAATCACAGAAAAAGTGATTTCATAATATGGGCACTTTAAGGTAAAGTCATGGATCTTAATGCTTAAGTGTGTAGTTTCTGTCTCCCCCGTGAGGAATTCTAAGTAACAACAACAACAACAACAACAACAACACTGCCGGCGCGTCCACACGGTACAAGCCTTCCGTGATCACGATGTGGGGTTTCTCTCTCTCTCATCAACTCTTCTTTCTTTTGCTTCCCCCCTCCCTCTTCTGAAAAAAATTGTTTGTCTTGTGCCGACCTTACACCAAACGACTTTTCAAGCGATTCCACTGTTACAGACAAATTTCCAACATCAGAACAAAATCATGAGAGTCTTACTAGAGTCGGGGCGCGTTCCCGTCGTCTCAGTCGTTTAGTGTAAAGGCGTCGTCACGCCAACCCGATTATCGGCCGTGGGACAGTCCGGCGAGGTCGGTGACTCAACTCTGGTCGGTGTGTTCCGTGCCGTCGTCAGTCGGAGGAGCCGTCGGCCTTCATTTGGGCCGATTTGACTTGTTCAATCGGAGGGCGGGCGGTCGGACTCAATGATTAATCGCTTGCTGAACTCTGCCCGTCTCTCTCCGCAGGTGATCCAGGCGGTGTTTTTCGGACTGTGCGTCCTGATCGACGTGTCCAGTCTGCTGACTAGGGGAGGCGACAGCAGGGAGCAGGAGCGGCAGCTGAAGAAGCTGATTGGCCTGAGGGACTGGATGATGGCCGTGCTGGCCTTCCCTGTCGGAGCGGTGAGCGGATGGACGCATGCAACCACACACACACACACACACACACACACACACACACACACACACACACACACACACACACACACACACACACACACACACACACACACACAATAGCCCGGGGAGAGATCAGCCTGGCTTGCAGGAACCAAAGGCTTGAGTTTATGCATTTGCAGTATAATCAGCTGTCTGTCGCTCAGCCCCTTTTTCTGTGGTCTCTGTGAAGCGTGGGCCAAATGTTGATTCAGAAGGCTTGTCCTCTCCGATAAGTCTCAAAGAAGAATCAGCATGTGGATGACCAAAATGCGCTGGTTTTTCCTAGGTTTATAGAAGATTGAGGTGCATCGCTCACGGAACTGATCCCCCCTCCGCTCCCACCGCTCAAAGCTACATCAGGCCGCTCCGCTCATTATCGCTCAGCGCTCAGCGCAGTTTTCTTCGCGCTCCGCTCAAATCGCCCCCCCCCCCCGCTCGCTCCAAAAAAGGAAAAAAATCTACATGTATATCACTTTTAGCTCAGACCACAGCCTCACCTGCTAAAGAACTAATGAGCAGCAACATTTTACGGACGACACAAATGAAGTAAAACAAACTATTAGACCTACTTGAATGACAAAATGAATTTGTTTACACTTACACTTTGTTACAAGTTATAGGGGACCAGGGTACAAGCGGCCGAAATGTGTTTCCTCAGGAGGGGGGCTGGCGTCTCCCTTAGAGATGATGAGGGTGAGAAGCTCAGTCATCCGTGAGGAGCTCGGAGTAGAGCCGCTGCTCCTTCACGTCGAAAGGAGCCAGTTGAGGTGGTTCGGGCATCTGGTAAGGATGCCCCCTGGGCGCCTCCCTAGGGAGGTGGTCCAGGCACGTCCAGCTGGGAGGAGGCCTCGGGGAAGACCCAGGACTAGGTGGAGGGACGTCCAGCTGGGAGGAGACCTCGGGGAAGACCCAGGACTAGGTGGAGGCACGTCTAGCTGGGAGGAGGCCTCGGGGAAGACCCAGGACTAGGTGGAGGCACGTCTAGCTGGGAGGAGACCTCGGGGAAGACCCAGGACTAGGTGGAGGCACGTCTAGCTGGGAGGAGGCCTCGGGGAAGACCAAGGCCGGATTTACCACCGGGCCGATTGGGCCGGTGCCCAGGGGCCTCCGACCTCTAGGGGGCCTCCAAGACCCCACAAACTGTGTGTGTGTTTTTTTTTTTTTTTTTTTTTTTTGCTTATTAAATTAAAATAAAATTCATTAATGGGTGTGTGTGTGTTGTGTGTATGTGTGTTAGCAATGATTTATTTACACACAAAAAGTATCATGATCAGTTTTTGTCTGTCGGCTGTGTCTGATGATGACAATCAGTCAGTCAGGTTACCGCGGAAACTGTTGATAGCGGCAAGACAGACGGTAGAAGATACTGTGGGAAAAAGAGAGTTGAGGACATCGAAAAAACAAACATGGATAAAAAACGGTGGAGCAGTGGAGCCACAAAACGAAAAGCCAAAAGGGAGAAGGATAGCAGAGAGGATGTAATGAGAAGAAATATGCCAACCATCTCCACTTTTTTAAAAGTCGGCTCGACACAAATAAAGAGCCTGGCGGCGCCTGCTGTGATGCTAGCGAAGAGGAGTTCAGCATCACAGCCTCGCTAATATTTCAGATGAACCTGTCTTACCTGAACATCAGCACCAGCACGAGTCGCACGACAATACAGAAAACCACAGCCCGGCTGGAGTGACAGACACCTGTCCAAGTGCCCCCCCGCCCCAGCACAGTCCCCGACTCCCCTTGACACCGAAACCGCTGAAGGCGGCCGAGACCCGGCAGTGACGGGTAGGTTAACGTAGGCTACATTACCAGTTTCACAGCCTCAAAACGTAGGCGAATCTGTTAGCCTACTTTTCCCCCTTATTAAAAACCTTGATAGGCTAATTATAGATGTCTGGATCGGCGCCGAATCCTTCCGAACCTGCGTCCACCAACCCACCTAAATAAATATGTTTTTCTGATTTAGCTAGAGTCCAGCTCCTCTGACCTGTCCTGTATGATATGTTGCCTTTTAAATCATGTAACGTTGTTGTATTAATGTTGACTGTTCATTTTTATTATCAGATACGCGGTCTAGGCTTATCAATAGGCATATGTGGGACTAATTCTCTAGTTGAGTGTACTTTCACGTAATAGGCCTATTTCACATAATATTTTAAAAGTTCGTCTTTTGCCGTCAGTTCACTGCGGAGAAGTAGCAGCCTGTCGCCGGTTGCGGTTTTTGGCTCGGGCGAAGCGGACACGGGGTTCGGCACGAGCTGTGTGTGTGTGTGTGTGTGTGTGTGTGTGTGTGTGTGTGTGTGTGTGTGAGCCCGTCCTACCAAAGCAGAGAATTATCTACACACATTGTTCATTATAGGTTAACTCTTAAATATATTTGGAATACCGGTATGCATTGAAATATTCCCATTTTACATGACAAAAGTTACTCTCAGTTTGCTACATTGCATAGCATTACTGTATGTGCTGGGGTACATTTTCATATAATTTATATACAAGTGGACACCTGAGTATTACCCCCATATTGATATAAATACACCCAAAACAAGCTTTTAGGGATATTGTAGTCAAATATAGTGATTGTAATGTCATAATGTAGCAACAAAGTAATCTGTATTTTCTGTCTATAAAAACTACTAATCAATTAAAGGTTAAGGGTGGTGATAGTCTGTATTCTTTTATTTTTTTTATTTTAATGTTATGTTGTCATTACATTTCAGGAAATTATGACATAGAATAAAATAGTTGCCACAAGTACAGCTTTCCTGTAAGTCAGGGGTGTCGAACTCAAATACACAGTGGGCCGAGATTAAAGTCAGGGGCCAGACTGGTTCAACGTTTATTGAAAACTTATTGCACATATTGAACCCTAAGGGGACATGAGCAAACAAAAAAAAGTTTAGTTTCATGTGCTCACACTTTCATGTGCTCACCTGAAACTGCCGGCTACGCACAGCTTTCATGTGCTCACACGAAATGTTCATGTGCTCACATGAAAAGGTTTCGTGTGAGCACATGAGAGTTTGACACCCTACAGCCGGCCAGTGTTCTAGTAGCCAGTTTTCAATAGTAAATAAAAACTGTGATCATTTTGGTCACTATAACCGTGAGGTCATACTGTTACATCCCCATGACTGTAGTTATTGTTAGTTATGTTATTAGGCTGTATCTTCATAGATTTTAATCTGCTTTATTGCAATAAATTCTGTTGATTTTGTTCTGTGATAATTTCCATTTTGTCTTTTGTTTTATAGATATTTATAGATCTCCTTTGCTGTTACAGTTAACATCACAAGAAATGGAGTTGGAGAAAGTGGTTTTGTTTTAAACTAAAGAAAAACCCACAGCTTCCATTTACTGTTTCTAAAATTTAAGATACTGTGTGAGTTTGGGCCACGAGTTCTGGGAGGGGGGCCTCCAAGATTTTGTGCCCAGGGGCCTCTGCTTTCTAAATCCGTGCCTGGGGAAGACCCAGGACTAGGTGGAGGCACGTCCAGCTGGGAGGAGACCTCGGGGAAGACCCAGGACTAGGTGGAGGGACGTCCAGCTGGGAGGAAGACCTCGGGGAAGACCCAGGACTAGGTGGAGGCACGTCCAGCTGGGAGGAGACCTCGGGGAAGACCCAGGACTAGGTGGAGGGACGTCCAGCTGGGAGGAAGACCTCGGGGAAGACCCAGGACTAGGTGGAGGCACGTCCAGCTGGGACGAGGCCTCGGGGAAGACCCAGGACTAGGTGGAGGGACGTCCACCTGGGTCTTCCCCGAGGTCTCCTCCCAGCTGGATGTGCCTGGACCACCTCCCTAGGGAGGCGCCCAGGGGGCATCCTTACCAGATGCCCGAACCACCTCAACTGGCTCCTTTCGACGTGAAGGAGCAGCGGCTCTACTCCGAGCTCGGATGACTGAGCTTCTCACCCTCATCATCTCTAAGGGAGACGCCAGCCCCCCTCCTGAGGAAACCCATTTCGGCCGCTTGTACCCTGGATCTCGTTCTTTTGGTCATGACCCAACCTTCATGACCATAGGTGAGGGTAGGAACGAAAACTGACCGGTAGATCGAGAGCTTTGCCTTCTGGCTCAGCTCTCTTTTCGTCACAACGGTGCGATAAACTGAATGTAATACCGCCCCCCCGCTGCGCCGATTCTCCGACCAATCTCCCGCTCCATTGTCCCCTCACTCGCGAACAAGACCCCAAGGTACTTAAACTCCTTCACTTGGGGTAAGGACTCATTCCCTACCTGGAGAAGAGAAGAATCTTTGACAACAATTTGCAAATTTTAGAGATGTGTATAATCTTATCTGTGTCTTAAATGTTGGAAAAGCTAGAGCAGATCATAAATAACCTTTTACATATTGTGACAGTCTTTAACGTTGGATGTGAGATGATTGTCTTTAGATGTGAGATGCTGTCAGACTTCAGTCTTTTAAAAGTCTGTTCAGAGTGGTAGGCATTAGCCTTTATATGTTTGGGAAGAAACGTCACTCAGGTCTGCACATTTTAGATGAATCCTTGTCTTCTTTCATGTATCAGTCACTACGTAAACATGCACATGATAATCTGTTTTTTGCCCTAATTCCGAAAATTCTGACTAATCTGTTTACACGGCTAATGAAAGAGAATATTCCACTAATATTCCCGTTTACATGTAGCCGTGCAGAACGTGATTTTTTTTCAGCGTTTTCCAGCGTCGGCGGACTTGTTGGACCGCGTGAACACAGCGTCCCTCTTTTCATTCCTTTAGCCAGCTTCTTCAAAAGGTCGGCGTAGCGATGTGTGCTCACATCCAAAAGACCTGCTGATATCCGAGTCTTTGATCATGTTTAAAAGTAGCCGTGTTTCTCCTTCTTATCGGGTCTGCAGCCTCGCAAACTGTCGGCCGGTTGGTTTGTGTACAGAAACCGTAGCAACGCACAGAGCTGACCAGGAGCCTGCGATTGAGACGCATATTCCGAATGCGCTGTATGCCTCTAAAACCCAAATAATACCAGAATATCCCACGTCTTAATCGGAAAATGCTACATTCGGAATACGGCCTTATTCGGACTGTCCACCCGGAATATACTGTTTACGTGACCTGTATCAAATTGGGAATATATTAGGAATATATTAGGAATAATAGTGGAATATTGGTGTGCATGTAAACATAGTGACTGACTATACATTTAGCCCGTGGTATGACAAGAGAATCAGGCCATTTATTTAAATACGTTGTGTCTGTCACATGAGTTCATGAGTTAGACCCCATTCAGACGAAGACGTCGGGATGAAAACGCATCCGTCTTCCCTGGATTCGGTTCAAGAAAATTCACGTCCACATGAATCCATCTGTAGATGACTCAACACGCTACTTCATACGCCAGGCCTGTAGGCGGCGCTGTTACTGCTACAGAAATTAACGGAACGAAGAAGAGCAGCCTTCAGTGACTTCCTTTCATAACCATAGACAGTATATAAAAGTTCATAACATGACTGTTAGCTAGTTCTCTTAGCTTAACACATCCATGGACTAGACTTTAATAACTTACACCACTGCTCGTTATATAAAGGCCACCTAGAAAAAGAATGTAAACTTTGTTTACATTCTATCGGACATGACTGCAGCTAGCAGAGCTAGCGTTAGCGCGCTAGCTAGCTAATGCTAGCTAATGCTAGCTAACATCGGCAGTCAAACAAACATCAATGATCCGATGTCTTTTTGATAATCTAGCTACACGTTTTTCTTGCGGTAGCCTTTCTACAATAAGCCGTGCTAACAGTTACTATAATCAGTTCAGGGAGTTGATGAGCAGACAGATTAGCGAGCTAGTTGATAAGTTCTCTACTTCCACTTCATAGTGTATATATCTATACTTCCACTTTATAAACAGCATTGCTCCCTCTGCTATAATAGCCGTCAGCTGGGTTGAAGGCGGAGCTGTGAGGCCGAGGTGTGTGGGGATGACATCATCGATACGCACAAAGCACAAATTCTTACACGTTCACACGCCAGGCAAAGAAATGGCTTTTATCTAATCAAATTTGTCCCCACATGTGACCAGATATATGTGTGTATGTGTGTGTGTGTAAGTGTGTGTTCTAAGGTCTAAGTGTATGAAAGGTGTGAACATGATTTTTTGTACCTTTTTTTTTTTTTTTTCCTTTTTATTCATTGTAAATCTTATTACTCATGTATGTTTTATGTATTTTAGCTTAACATCAGCCTGCCCAGGGACTACGGGTGAAAATTAGCTCTTGAGCTAAAACCCGGTACAATGCATCTCTCCCTTTGAGGTTAATGTTTATTGTACGCCGTCCCTGTTTCTCTAAATAAATAAATAAAATAAACATATGCGGTTTCGCCGTACACACGAAGCCAAGCGTGAGCCGGCTTTTTTTTAATTCACCCTGGGACCAGGTTTCAAAAAAGTGCGTTTACGGGCAGTGCGTTTACAGGATTTGTGTGGACAGTCGGCCCAAACGATGCAAAAGATGTGCGTTTGCATCCAAATACGTTTCCGTGTGGATGGGGCCTTAGCCAGAGGCTCTCTCTCCAAAAAGCCATCAAGTTTAAAGGCTTGCTTAACAAGCAACAATAAACTGTTCAACGTTACGGCATCTCCGAGTCATATAAAGGCTCGCTGTCGGCAAACGCAGACACTTCAGAGAACTGTAGCTGACGACCAAAGAACATCAATTATTAACCTTGGATAAAACAAGGAGAGATGGAATGTACCGGAGTTTTATCAAATTCCTATTTTACACACACACACACACACACACACACACACACACACACACACACACACACACACACACACACACACACACACACACACACACACACACACACACACACACACACACACACACACAAGATTAGTACCAAATACAGTACAAAGGTAGTCAATAAAAGTATACCAGCCCCAAACACACTTGCACACATTTGTGAAATGTGTGTTTTTCTCTTTCTTGAGTGGAGGACGGCCCGCATGAAAGTCCTTCTGCATGAAAGAAACGATTAGTCTAAGGGCGTAACTTTGGGTACAACGTGACGGGGAGGGTCGTTGATATTGTGTATTAAAAAACCCCCCCAAAAAAACGACAGAAACATCTAAAAAATTGTTGAAAAACAACTCAAAAAAGCGACAAAAACCTCCCAAACCACCAAAAGTTGTCAATTTTGTCACCGAAAAATGCGACACAATCTCTGCCAAAAGCAACGACAACGTTACAGAAGTCGGACCGGATTAGAACGCACATTTCGGTTCCTCGTTTCGGTTCCATTTAATGCGTCGACTGAATTATTTTCCCTCAGGAGGGCGCCGTAAGCTCCTCATTGGAGCTTTGTATACATGACTTGATTTGCTGCTTTTCTCTGTTTTGCATTATTGTTATTGTTGAGACAAAACAAGGCATTTGAAGAAGTCACCTTAAGCCAATCAAACAAATAATCAATAATGAAAAATTGTAACTAGATATATTTGAAGCTCAGTTAAATCTCGCTGTGAATAACCAGAACAAAGACAACGGTGTTGAGTCGTCCTCAGCTGCTTTAAGCGTCAGTTATACTAGCGCTTCCAACAGTGCGTCACTGGACTGCCGTGAGTATTTATACTCACTAGTTGCAGTCTTCTCCTGAACAGAGGTGGCGCTAAGGAGCAAAGGCTACCGATGTTTCTCTTTCTAAGGACTAGAAGAAGAAGAAGAAAAAGATAAACAACGGCAGAACAGGCAGCAGCAGTGCCGTCAATGCTTCGATTTGATTCACTGAGGTAATTTCGTCAGATCGAGCCTTTCATTCACAAAAAAAGAACTCATCTTAACCCGGTAAGTTTACCAGAGAGACTTGCAGTCAGTCGGCGAGTCCTGGCATCACGTTTCCAAGGAGCTCGTTCATGCTTTCTGTTTCCGGTTTGTCGGGCGCCGCTGACTGGTGTAGCGCCCTGTGCTCGCGCGCTGAAAATCGGACGCGCCGGCCGGAAATTACGCCATTTTGATGTCACGAATGCGCGCGCCACCTCCAACGCGTCAAGCATAAATGAGCTGTTAGACAGCCAGACGGTGACCTCTGTCTGATTCTCAGGTGCACACACACACACACACACACACACACACACACACACACACACACACACACACACACACACACACACACACACACACACACACACACACCACACAGAGTTGATAACTAACTAGGCAACCAGGGTGCCACTTAGATAGCTGACACAGTCAAGGGTAGGTGTGTGTTGCAAACACCGTCACACACACACACACACACACACACACACACACACACACACACACACACACACACACACACACCTATTGAAGCAGTCAGCTGGCATGGTGCCATGTGTGAGTTAGGCACAGAGTTCAGTTTACACACAGTACAATAGACATGATTATCACCACAGCTAATGTCTGGAAACCTAGCCTGACTGATATGCAAAGAGTGTGTGTGTGTGTGTGTGTGTGTGTGTGTGTGTGTGTGTGTGTGTGTGTGTGTGTGTGTGTGTGTGTGTGTGTATCACTCTGGTACATGCACAGGTGTGCAGGTGCATATATTACATGTATATATGTGCATGCGTCTCCATATGGGCATCTGTTTTTGTGTAAGGCAGCATGGAAACTAGAGTTTTTTTTTGTGTGTATATGGACACACAGGGAGTGTGTGCGTGTTGAAAGCAGAGAACATGTCGATCAGGGTACAATAGTGGGGGATAGTTCAGATGCCTCGAACTGGAAGCCAGATGACAGTCAGGTAATTCCACCCCCCGTCTGCTGGAGATACATTAGGCTTTGTCAGCTTATGGCGCGTTCAGTCCATGTGAGACGTAAAGTGGCCGCAACAGCCAGGGAATCGTCTTGGCAGTCGACATCCTTCTGTAACCATTGACCCACCACCACAGTGTGGAAAGGATCGGAGCACAGTATCCTTTACTGTCATGAATAAAACACGCCGTACGTAAGGCTTCATTAGGACGTGTTCTAATTCTTCAATCTCTACTGAGGCAGCACGCTCTGCTTATTGTGGTCTTACCTGCAGCGTGACAATACAGCTCATCGTTAAAGGGATAGTTTGGATCTTTTGACGTGGGGTTGTGTGAGCTACTTCTCCGTCGGCGTGTTAGCGACAGTAGATGGCGGTCGGCGCGCCCCCAGTTTGGAGAAAAGATCCAAACTATCCCTTTGGATAGGGGGGAAAATGGCTGCTCTTGTGTGAAGTAAACGCAACATTTTTCAACTTCCTGCTGAGATATATGTGACTTTTTTTGCAACGAAAAATGCGGAGATTATGAAATCATGCAAGCCCCGCATATTTTGCGTGGAAATCGGCAATTTATGCGGCGAAAGTGCGGCGTATTTGAAAAAATGCAGTGTTGTAATGTAACGAAGTACAAATACTTCACTACTGTACTTAAGTAGAATTTTCATGTATCTGTACTTTACTTCTTTATTTATATTTCCGGAAACTTTTACTTCTACTCCACTACACTACATTTCCTAAATCAAATGTATACTTTTACTCCACTACATTTCCCCTTAGCATCTTAGTTACTCGTTACTACAAAATAAAATCAGAAGAAATTTGTTACACTGAAAAAAAGCACGTTCGGCAAATCATTGCTCCTAAATTGCCGAGTCAATGCACGCTCCATTCTAGTTGGTGATGTGATGGCTGTTTGTTGCCAAGCGGCAAAAAAAAAAAAAACCACAGGCCAAAACTAAAGAAGAAGAGGAGGAAGCGTAATAACTGCTACAGGCTCTGCTGCCATGGTAACAGATGATGACCACCACCCCGACGACAGTCGTGATGAAGATAACGTTACACACCTTCGGCCATAAAGTTCATAATCAAAGTTTTTTTTTACTTTTACTTCTAATACTTAAGTACATTTAATATCAGAAAATTACTTTTGATACTTAAGTACTGTAAATATCAAATACTTAAATTTTCTAAAACGAGACTTTAACTTCTACCAAAGTCATTTTCTGGTAACATACTTATACTTTTACTCAAGTATCGCTTTCAAGTACTTTATACAAGACTGAAAAAATGCAGACCTTTGGCTGATTATGCATTGAATTATGCGATCGCATAATCGCGTTTTCCTGGAGGGACTGACTGTTGTATGAGGACTGTTTTCTGACTTTGTGTTTTCTGTTCTCTCTAGTTTGTGGTGTTCACGTTCTGGAGTCTCTACCTGTACGACAGAGAGCTGGTCTACCCCAAACTCCTGGACAACTTCATCCCTCAGTGGCTCAACCACGGCATGGTGAGGCCAATCATTTATTTGATATGATATATTGGTTCAAATGACAATGTAAGACTGCAACAGTTTGTTTCCCTCGGGTTGCAAACAATGTACATATTTTGATCACAAGGCCTCCGGGAAAGAAGCTAAATTAGTAACATGCATTAATGGGACATGAAGATTTAAATTGACTCTTTTGATCACCAGCCAACATGGCTAGCAAGTTACCAGCCAATCAGACTTTCCACCAGGTCCGGATTTGTTGCGGAACGGCTGCGGCCATGACTTGACAGCTGAAGTCTCATCGGACCGCACGAGATCTCGCGAATTCACGTACGATCGCGCGATATAACAGGAAGTAGTTTCTGTAAACAGAACCGCGCTGTTGACTTCAGGCCTGTCTCCGCCCGTTACGGACGTTTTCAAGGCGTAGTGCAAGGAAATGTGATCCGCCGTGAGCACGGTGTATTTTATTTTGAAAATTAACCAGATGTTTTATTTTGTTTCTGTGCTTGACTTCCTGTCCCGCACTTAGCGGAGCCGCTGCTAGCTTAGCTTAGCGTAGTGAATGGAATCCTTTGTTGCCGTTAGCATGTCGCTGTTCCGGAGCGGAACCGCAGTCGGTGTAAGACAGCGTTACCTTAAATGGGGGGTACGTGTACCCCTAGGGGTACTTTGGAGGACTGATTTGACATATTCTTGCCTTTCTTCGTTAGTTTTTTTCTACTGTCTTTTTCCCCCTGAAGTTTTCGTCTCTTTTTTCAAATTTTTTGTCACTTTTTTGCGAAGTTTGTCACTTATTTGAATTTTTTTTGTTGCTTTAGTCGCCTTCCTGCATTCTCAGGCTTCAAGACATTCTATTCTTACAATACATTACATACAATACATACATACATCTATACAATATATTTCTACACTTGTACACTGTGTTTTTATTACTATTTTCAACCTATTCTTGCCTTTTGTTGTCCGTATCTCAGCGTTTTTCAGTCACTTTTTTCAAAGTTTTGTATATTTTACATTTTAGTGTTTTTTGGTCACTTTTTTCAACATTTTAATCGCTTTTTGTGAGTTTTGTTCTGCTTTTTTTTGTCACTTTTTCAGTGTTTTGGGTGCTTATTTTTGACGTTTTTGACCGTTTTTATTTTTGCATTTTTCACCGCTTTTTTCATATTTTTTTGTTGTGCTTTTTTAACGTCTTTGTCATTTTTTGTTTGTTTTTTAACTATATTTTCGCCGCTTTATCGATTTTTTTTTTTCAGTGTTTTATATACTATAGCCTAGTGAGAACACAGTGGGGGGGAATCACTTTGTTTTCTTTTTTTCATCAAACCGCAATTTTTGCAAGTTCCCGCAATTTCATCGCATAAAATTGCATAAATATCCCGCATATTCCATCGCATTTTTTAAGAAAACGTGCCGCATAATCAAGGATTTTTGCCCGCAACATTCACACAAAACCTCTTTTTGGAGGGACTGTCTTTATAGAGACTTTCAAAGAGGGAACGTTAGTGAAAAAGGCTTGAGAGCCAGTGCTCTAAGATACGGAGGCAATCTGTCCACAGGCCCCATACGTCTTATGTCATCGGGCAGCGTGTTCCAGAGAGTGGGCCAGTAATGACCACATTTATCTCTGATCATGGGAACAGTTAGGAGACCGGCGTCTGATGATGTGAGAGTTCTGGAGGCTGTGTCGTATCGGCGGATCACAAAGTACTCGATAAACCTAATCGGTGGTCAGAGCCGGTGCTGGTGAACCTCTGAATTTGAATAGAGTCGGCGGCTGATGGCTGGCCGTGATTTGCCATCTAGAGGAAATGGGTTTAATCTAATGTTTAGACAGCGACTGACACGCTGCACGCCGTGTCCACCGCCTGATAACACCGTCAGCTGTGTGTGTGTGTGTGTGTGTGTGTGTGTGTGTGTGTGTGTGTGTGTGTGTGTGTGTGTGTGTGTGTGTGTGTGTGTGTGTTTAAATCAGCCTGTGAGATAATCAGTAAATGTTCCAGCACTTTGGCTTTAATATGCAAAGCCTCCTCCTGGAGCTTCCTCCTGCCAGAACACAGAGCAGTGTGACGGGAGGCGGCGTGTTTTAAAAAATGGTCATTCCCGTAACGCTGATCTAATCAGAAGAGACAAAGACAGCGTGTTTGTCTCTTCTCATACTCCAGAAGATGATGTAATAGCTGAGTGGTTGCTACGCCGGCGTCGCCAAGGACCAAAACAATCAGAACACGACCAACGGGTGTGTGCGTGCGTGCGTGCGTGTGTGTGTGTGTGTGTGTGTGTGCGAGAGAGATGGAGTGAAAACGTCAGGATGTGTGTGTGTGTGTGTGTGTGTGTGTGCGAGAGAGATGGAGTGAAAACGTCAGGATGTGTGTGTGTGTGTGTGTGTGTGTGTGTGTGTGTGTGTGTGTGTGTGTGTGTGTGTGCGCGAGAGAGAGATGGAGTGAAAACGTCAGGATGTGTGTGTGTGTGTGTGTGTGTGTGTGTGTGCGAGAGAGATGGAGTGAAAACGTCAGGATGTGTGTGTGTGTGTGTGTGTGTGTGCGAGAGAGATGGAGTGAAAACGTCAGGATGTGTGTGTGTGTGTGTGTGTGTGTGTGTGTGTGTGTGTGTGTGTGTGTGTGTGTGTGTGTGTGTGTGTGTGTGTGCGCGAGAGAGAGATGGAGTGAAAACGTCAGGATGTGTGTGTGTGTGTGTGTGTGTGTGTGTGTGCGAGAGAGATGGAGTGAAAACGTCAGGGTGTTTTTGTGTGTGTGTGTGTGTGCGCGAGAGAGAGATGGAGTGAAAACGTCAGGGTGTGTGTGTGTGTGTGTGTGTGTGTGTGTGTGTGTGTGTGTGTGTGTGCGCGAGAGAGAGAGATGGAGTGAAAACGTCAGGATGTGTGTGTGTGTGTGTGCCTTTTGTGAATCGTGTGCGAGTCCAGTCGGGTTGTAAATATTTTGCGGTATTCCATGGTATCGCTGTTGTTTGTCTATACTGGCTGCCACGGCAACCGTGTGGCCATTCCCATCGGAGGATGGGAGGGGTCGAGCGATGTGGAGCGAGGGAGAGAAGGAGAGACGGTACCTCAATAAATCTGTCAGCGGTCAAGCCGACGGAGTAATTAAAAAGTGAACCGGTGGTGGTTTTCACAGACTTGTTATTGATCGCCGTTAACTGTGGCGCTTAAGATCTTGGTGACTTTGTAATCATGTCCTTAATGCCACGAAGAAACAATTGAAAGATCAACGTTGAAGCCACACAGGCTGCACGACTCGGTTATTAATCAACTAAACAAACGGGTTAAGCGGTTAATTCAGGCTCCACGCAGAGCTTTCTCCGCAGCCTACGTTACGTGGCCTGATGTTTATACTGGAGCTAAAAAAATCTGCGATTTCTTTATAAAAAACTCGATTTACGATTTGATTCCCACCTCCCCCCCCCCCTTCCATTTAAAACAAAATGACTGCGAAATGTAAATATATTTTAAAAATATATATTTATTGTATTTAATTAAAGTGCATCAACATAAACAAAATTGCGAAGGAAACCCTTTCTCTGACTGAAGAGTCACCGTGCAGTGTGCAACACAGATAGTTACACATCCAAATTATTTATACTGTATTTGGATTGAGATAATAAAACAACAGGAAGCCGCAGGTAGCGTTGCTACGGAAACCCTGAAGATTTGGCGAATGCAAAATGTATGTACGCTATACTGAAGAGGGGGAGAAAAAAAAATCAATTTTTTGAAAAAATGAATCGATTTGACCTACCAACTCGATTTTTAAATCAAATCGATTTTTTTCCCATCCCTAGTTTATACTGGAGCTGGTGTGCCGATCTCTTCAAGAGAATAGCAGGACCTGTGCGTGTGTGTGTGTGTGTGTGTGTGTGTGTGTGTGTGTGTGTGTGTGTGTGTGTGTGTGTGTGTGTGTCCGACCTGCTGCCCTTAGCTGCGTGTCATCCCCCATCTCTCTCCCCCTTTCCTGTCTATCCACTGTAGTGATCGACTACTACGATTTTTATCGGCCGGCCGATATATATATTACTGGTGGGTGGATCGATCCAAATATCGGCTCAAGAAAATCGGCTAA
>CM042440.1:2214917-2222417 GCA_023631565.1 Gymnocephalus cernua
AAGTAGAAAGGATGAAAAGAGGTGAAAAGTCACATAACAGGAAATCACAAATGGGAAACAAAAGTTATAATATGTAAGAGAAGAGGAGAAAAAAAGATGAGAGATGGGAAAGTAATTGATAAAAGAGGAAAGACAGAAAAATATATTATTTAGTAAATGATTAAAAAGAGATTTAACAGAGTTTCTGATCACCGTTTGGATTCTCCTGTTTGTAGAATGTCTTCAGCATCTCTACAGCTTCTTCTGCTCTGTGACCTGAAACACACTAGACACACACACACACACACACACACACACACACACACACACACACACACACACACACACACACACACACACACACACACACACACACACACACACTAAGGTCAAAAGTATGTAGACACCCACATGTGATAGTGGAACATCAGCAACAGCCTCCACTCTTCTGTGAAGGTTTTCAACAAACATCAACATCAACGCACAAATCAAAAATGGCAGCTAGACAAACAAAACCAGACAGCAGGGACAAACGCGGACCTTGAACGTGGTCCCGGTCTGAGGTAAGTCTGCAGAGGAAACGTCCAGAACGGATCCGCAGCCTCCAAACCGCTCGTTCCTGCAGCCGTACACGACCACCGGGATGTCTGACAGCTGGTGAAGGAACAACAGCTAACACACACACACACACACACACACACACACACACACACACACACAGGTTGGGGGAGGATACTGAGCAGGCGCAGGGCTGCAGCACACATGATGCATGGCTCCACGGTGACGTACAGTGCCGTTCGCTCGCACACGCTGCTCACATCGAGGTTGGCGTGGCGAGACCAGTCCCGGAGCTGATCCAGGGCCACCATTTCAGCGTGGCGAGTAGCCTAATATACACACACACACACACACACACACACACACACACACACACACACACACACACACACACACAGGAACATATGATAACCATAGTTTAGGTTACATGTTCTCTTTGAGCTGGATGAACACAATACCAAACTCCCTGTACATTTTCTTTTTTAGGTTTTTAACAATGAATGTATTTGCTGGATAAAATGTCTACTATGTAGAAATTGGTAGTCAAATATGAAGTTATTGTGGTGGTTTTGGTGCCGTTACCTGCTTGTGTTTAGACTAAAATGACGAGCCAAAAAAACAACAGCAAGGTTACTTGATGTAATTCTGTGCAGATCTGCATTAGTAGCCTGACAGATGGCTGCATGGGGCTCAATGTCAAGTCATTAGAGCAGGACACCTATCTGAAGACAGGACATGCTTTAATATTTCCTACATTTTTGGTCTCGTTGACTTCATTCCGCCCCTTGCCCACGACTTGGTCGTCGTAGACCATCAGACATCCGACCGGCACCTCTCCGTTCTCCAGAGCATCTTTGGCCTGCAGTCAAACATTCAAAGCATGTCGACATGCAGCAACTACACAGCCACAAAGTATTACACAGAAAGATACTACAACACGGAGAGCACAGTCCCCGCTGACACGTCTATGGATACGTAGTAGATAGATTAGGGCTACTACAACTAATTATGATTATCGTAACCTTTTTTCATTCACTGCTTTTGTTTATTTGCTTGTTTGTTTTCATGTTATTTACATTTATTCTCTGTCCTTTTTGTGTGTTTTTGCACACATTATGTTTATGTTTATTGCACATGATAACGAGTCAATTACTTAGGAAATTAAGGCTTGAACCAGCAAATATTTGGAACTCTTCCATTAATAATTGAATGGTTATTTATTATCTGTCAGTCATGTAAAATGATCATTTCTGGACATATTTGTGACGCACTTTTAGACTTGTTGGGCGACACATTGAGAAAAGCTATAGTAAAAGTCCAATAATATAACAAATTAATAAGTGGCAGGACATTCCTGGCATGGCCTACACTGAATGCATACTTTATAATTATATAAAATTGGAAATCTTAAAAAACAAAGACTGTTAACTGAACGACTGCCTCACCACGTCAAAGGCGCAGGACATCCACTTCTCGATTTCCTCATCACTCGGACAGAAAGTCTTCGTCCAATCAGCTTTACGGCCCTCCTCTGTTCCCATGGCAATGCTATTACTTAACTCTACTTAACAAAAGTCATACTATTCGCGTATGACGAGGCTTTGCAGCTTATTTCTTCACCTTTTTTTTTTTTTTTTTTACAATTTCTCCCGTTGCACTTTGCTTGTCATGCACCTACACATCGGGGAAGATAATATTGGACGGACCAGTTTCAGACGTGACCAATCAGCTCCCCGATAGCGCTGCGTGCGCATCCCCACGTTCATTCCGACGTTTATGATGCGTCAAGCTGCCTACTATTGGGCGAATGTAAAGCGGAAATTACGGGATTTTGCATGTAAAATTAAAATTTCATGAACTCCAAATTTTTGGGAGCTGTCCTCATTTTTATTATGTATTAATTATTTTTATTTATTTATTCATATTCTGTCTTTTCTAGTATGTTATAAAGTACGGTTAGCTATGTTATTTACGATCTAGTGCAGTGTTTCTCACACTTTTTTCAATATTGTACCCCCATTGAATTGCTTTTTTAAGCCAAGTACCATCTGACCAAAAAAAATTCTATATAAAGAGGTAAAATACAGCGCCAGCAGTGATATAGATTCACTAAACAACCTTTTTTAAACTTAACTTAAGTTAACTTAAATGCTTAGAATCCATCACTTAATTCATTCATTATTATAGTATCGTTTATTTTAGGAATTATGCATGACATATTTTAAAATTAGCATTTTTGCAAAACTTTCACGTACCCCCTGTAGTACTCCAAAGTACCCCTAGGGGTACACGTACCCCATTTGAGAAACACTGATCTAGTAGTGTGTATACATGACCCACTTACGTCTAAAGCTCAATTCTTGTTTTATTTTGAAATCGACAACCGGAAATGATCCTGTTCGCTCTACCGACCTTAACTGACGTACTTTGGCCCCTTTGACAGTTAGCTTGGTAGCAAGGAGTTGCTAACGGTTGCTAACTAGCCGAAAGTACTTCGATAACATGTCCGAAAACTAGTCAGCACAAAGTTAAAAGTACGGAGGGTTTTTGCAGCTGTAGTTTGCGGACTCCCTTCATTGTCCGATTATGTTTTCATCAGTCTGGAATTTTGTTAAACGCCACAAAAGGAAATTTATTTTCACCGGAGCTGTAGTTGGAGGTACGACTGGCGTCCATGTTAGCTTCTGAGCTAGCTAGCTAGCTAATAACTTTAGCGTCACGCCGAACTGCACTGAAAAATCTTGATGTTTAATGTTGTTTGACTTACCGGTGCTAGTTAATGCTTTTAAAAATATTTTAAGAAAGCTTGTATGAATCCAGCAGTATGTATTTACAGTTCGGCATATATATTATTTAATAAACAGCATAATTTCCAACATAAAGGTGACGTTAAGTGTTCTGAGACAACCAACCAGGCGTCACAACGTTATCGGTAACGTTACTTTTAATGGTCATTTTTTTAAATAGAAATTAACGCTGCATAATGTGTTGATTGTATACCGCGTGGAAATGCTTTTTAATGATGGTATTTAGTTAGTTATGTTGGATATTTGAGACTTATCAAATGAGCAAGACATCTTTAAATTGCCATTAAATTGAATGAGGTTTGGCGTGACGTTCAACTCATGCATTTGAACGCTACATGTTATATATATTAGCATATTAGGGCTGCACGGTATTAGGGAAATATGCGATGACGTTGTTAATATCGCCATATCGAACGATATTACTTGCGATAAATAAGCAGATATTAAAATGTATTCAGTTCTGCCTTTCTGGTGCTGTTATATTAGTATTCTGCTAAAAATGCAACAAGTTACTACTACTTTAACTCTATATTTTTATCTATTTATTGTTGCTGACACTTTCTGTTTTTATGCTGCTGAGTGAGTGATTGATGTCATCTTAATTTCTTTGTGTAGTGATATGCAATGACAATCAGTTGCTTGTTCAAAAAAATAAATATTTTCGACATTATTTTATTGAACAAATTGCACATTGAGCTGAACACAACAGGCACCATTAAAATTTTTTTTTTTTTTTATCAATAGTCTCTTTTCAACTAACTAAAAGAAAATCACTGTCTTTCGTGATATGTTTATTGCGCAAGTTGATATCGCGATGAAGATTGAAGAAAAAAAGAGATTTATTGTGCAGCCATAATATTATTAACTTGTTGATATAAGTTATTAATAAGTATTATTGGATTATAGGAGTGTACTTTCTGGGTAAATATGCCCAGAAGAAGATCAGAGATATCCAGGAGAAGGAGGCGACGGAGTACATCGCTCAAGCCAGACGACAGTTCCACTTTGAAAGCAACCAGAGAACCTGCAACATGACCGGTGACTTTTAGTTTTTTTTAAATTTAACCTTTATTTAACCGGGTAGGTCGTTGAGAACAGATACTCATTTGCAACGGTGAGAATAAAGCATAAGCGTGCAGGACAACATGCAGTTTTACATTCAACTAAATACAGTACACGAATACAGAATACTAAAGGCTACATAAAATACAGGATAGGTAGGCATTACAAAGCCGGTGCAAAAGTGAGGTATAAGTAAGTCGATGGATATGTGAAGGTGATATAACACAATATACGTGAATAGACAGTCTATATACATGCTGAAATGTAATAGAGTCAATATACAGTTAGTGCAGCAGTGTGATGACTTCTGAATAATAATCCTTTAGAAATCCTTTTAGTCCCCCCCTTCATCTTTGCATTTTTGATATGACTGTTTATACTGTGTGTGTGTGTGTGTGTGTGTGTGTTGCAGTGCTGTCCATGCTCCCTCCACTGAAAGAAGCCATCGTCAGTCAACTAAATTCAGAAAGCCTCACTGCACTACTCAAGGCTAAGTGAGTAAATCCTAATCCTCTCATAGACATGAGTCTACACATTCTTAAGGGGTTTTTACAGCTCTGCGGAGGCTCCACGCAGAGCTTTCGCCGTGGCCTACGCCGTGGCCTACGCCGTGGCCTGATGTTTTTATACTTGTGCGCTGGTGTGTGCGTGGAGCCGGTGTGTGTGTGGGGGGGGAGTGTGTTTTAGAGCGAGGAGGAAGTGAGAGAGTGACGGCGATTAGCTTCGGAGCGAGTAGTGACTCTAGAGTCGTAGTGAGAGAAACAAAGCGTCTCCTCTGTTCCTTCTGACCACGGTGGGAAACCTGCAGCAGGAGAAGTTACCCCTCTCCTTGATTTCATGTTGTTGATGGTGAAGGAGAACCAGGAAATGAGTCGGGGGGGGGGGGGGGGGGGGGAAATGCAACGCTACCGAGCCACGGTCGAGAGACGTGCGTCGCTGCGACGTGTAGTTACATTTTTCGAAATGGGCACGTCAGGCTACGCACGAGTATAAATTGGGCTTTATGTTTAATGCCAAGGCCGCTTGCACACACTGGCAGCGTGGCGTGAGCGTATCAGCTGCGTGGCGTGTCCGTTTTTTATTCCGGCTCCCATGTTAACAGGTTAGAGCGTGCACACTGTCACTCGAGCCGCGCCGAAAAGGCGGGCATCATGTTAGAAATAGAACTGACGGCTATTTCTCACGCGACACGCAAGCGTGTTGGAAGAGTTTCCAGACAAAATAGAATAGGAAAAGATGTTTATATGTCATTTTGACACAAATACGTTTAATAAATGACATGTTGATGTTTGAAAGTCTCGAGGTTTTGATATAAATGCAGATATAAATGTCATTTAAAAAAATAATAAACAAAATATTCTGTAGACTATTTTGCCGTCAACACTGCCGACGTTGTCTCTGCTGTAATCAGATCAGAATATATTTATGTTTATGTTTATGGGAAACGTCCATGAGGCTAGCAGCAGCAGCAGCAGCAGCCGCCACGTCAGACACGTTTCTGGTGTGTAAAGACATAGAAAACGCCACGCAGCAGAAATGCCACGCAATGCAATACTTCTAGAATCGCAATAAATGAAAATCACAATACGTATTGAATTGGCAGCCATGTATCGTTCATTATTTAACACAAATGTGCCGCTGCGTCGTCATTTTGAGATGTTTTTGTGTACCAAACTTCCATGTTGAAGTGTTACTTTACTGTATGTAGTGCGGTCAAGTGCAACGGGACTCGTGCGTGAAACAGACTTGTGATCTCGCTTTTCTTCTTTCACATCGTCTCACAGACCGGCCAACAAGCTGGAGATCTGGGAAGATTTAAAGATCATCAGTAAGTCCACGCAAGTCGTAACACATTGGTTGTAATTGAACACAAGAATTGCCAACCCAAGTTTGTCATTTGAGATTAGAAGTCCCGACATTTGATCTGAAGCGTGTGGAACTTTGTCGTCCTGTTCAGGTTTCACGCGCACCATCGTGGCGGTGTACAGCACCTGCATGCTGGTGGTCCTACTCCGAGTCCAGCTGAACATCATAGGAGGATACCTGTACCTCGACAACTCTGTAGGCAAGACCACCGGGGTGAGGAACGCAAAATACACGCTTCTTTCACCTTCACAACCAGTGACATCACAGTATTAAAGCGTAACTCTCGCCAAAATGCGACCTAGAGTCTTTTTGTGAATGTACCAGAGTCAGATTTTCATTTAAAAGCATAATTAGGACGGAAGCGCCACTTTTAAAGGTGCCCTGCCACACAAAACCGTTTTTACTTGGATTTATTGGTCCATGTCAGTCCCTCCAGAAAAAAAAAAGAGTTTTTTTGTGATTGTTGAGGGCAAAAATCCTTGATTATGCAGCACGTTTTCTTAATAAATGTGATGGAATATGCGGGATATTTATGCAGTTGTGTGCGATGAAATTGTGGGAACTTGCAAAAATTGCGGTTTGATGAAAAAGAGAAAACAAAGTGATTCCCCCCCAATACCGTGTTCTCACTAGGAGAAATTACATCACTTCATAACGTTCCCATGGCAACAGGGGAAAATGGCTGCTCTTGTGTGAAGTAAACGCAACATTTTTCAAGTTTCTGCTGAGATATATGTGACTTTTTTTGCAACGAAAATGCGGGGATTATGACATCATGCAAGCCCCGCATACTTTGCGCGGAAATCGGCAATTTGATTGCGGCGTATTTGAAAAAATGACTTTGGCTGATTATGCATTTGAATTCTGCGATCGCATAATCACGTTTTTCTGGAGGGACTGATAATATGTGTGTGTGTGTGTGTGTGTGTGTGTGTTATGTGGTGAATGTGTAGATGAACTGCTACCTCTCTGTCAGCTCTAGTCACTGAAAAGAAATAAGAGGAGAAATCAGGCCAATCACAAAAGCTGTAATGTATGTAAATATTCCCATGAGAGAGTTCCACATTATTTCAGTCTTATAATAAAATCCACCGGTTCAGAGCGTCTGGTGATTTCTTTGACTTGTTACGTAAGATACAGAAGTGTTAACCAATGAGTAAAGAAGGGCTGATTTATGTTCACGTATACGAGTGCAGGGTGAGGTCACCGTAACATATTGGCCTGTTAA
>CM042440.1:2227417-2242417 GCA_023631565.1 Gymnocephalus cernua
AATTTGCTGTATTAGTACTACAGACCAACATGTAACTTGTATTGCAGCCGATCTAGACGCCAGTCCTATAATGTCAATGAGGAAATCGGGGAATGTTTCAGACGATGTTTCCGGACATCTGACTTTGTTTTTGATGTCGTAATATATATATATAGGTCTTACATTTCATTCATAATGGTCTTAAAGCCCCAGTGTGTAAGAATTTCTCCCATCTAGCGGTGAGATGCGGTTGTATATGACAACCAACTGAATTTCCCGTTTGACGTTATTATGGTACCATTTCATTGCTAACATCAGCTCTCAGGTTCCCAAACATATGCAAGCTGATGTTAGTAAAGTATCAGTGCTATCGTTATTCTGTATATTGTACCAGATTAATAGTGTACGGCGATGTTTACAGCGTAGGAGAGAAGCAACGGAGGTTTGTGTTTTTAATATATTTCTCTGAGCAGCATGAACAATGTCAATGAAACTGAAATGATCTCTTAGTGTCTCCATCGTTTCCACGCAGTTGTTCTAGTAGCTAGTCTGTGTTACAGATCCATGACGGGAGTCGTCTGCCAGGAAAATCACGGCACATATGGTTACGTTTATGTTACAAGGTAGACAATCCTTTTTCATCATTGACGCGAGGAAAAGTCTCCTAGACGTCGTTCTGGCGTTATGCAACCATGCTATATTTAGCCAAGCAAGTAGACACTATACAACTTTTACACAAATAGGCAGAATTACCTGTTGAGAAGAAAGCAGGCAACTTCGGCGTCCCTTTTAAAATCCTTGCTCCTCATCAGCTCTTTCCATCTTGGAAAAGCCACAACAATATTAACTTTGGTCGCGTTGCTTTGCCTGTCGCGTTGTAGTTTTAATTTCCTCGGCGACTCGGTTTCATGTCCTCGATAAGAGACGCAACAGGCTTTCAAATCTGCTGGCGGTGAGTCACAAATAATCTTCTCCCCCCCTCCCTCCCTGGCATACGTCACTGTCAGTGCCACTGAGTGAAAAGCGTGAAATGCGGAGCAGTATGTCCTGTATGTCCCTTACCGGCTAACGTATTTCAAGATGGCGCATGGCTATGGAGCGTCTACCCCAGTTCATGTTAGCGCAAATGTAAAATTTCAAGCCAATAGGAATACTTGGAGTTGATGGTGGTGGTCAAAATTCATAAAAAAGGACAAGTTTGTGAAGGGCGATACAGATTTTGATAATGAACAACTACAAATGTTACACACTGGGGCTTTAAGAAAAGTCTTAAATTTGACTTGGTGAAGTTTGTCCGTGTTGACTCTGACCTCCTGCTTGACTCCTTTTTGTTTCCGTGTGTGCAGCTTGTCTGCAGTCAGTCTGCCGCTGGCGAAGATCATCCCCATCATCAACGGTCAGATCAACACCATCTGCAGCGAGACTCCGAGCCACTTTGTTCAGGTGATACCACGCGGGAGAGGCCGGGAAAACCTACGTCATATAAATATTAGATCGAAAACCTACCAGTCACCACCACTGCAATATTATTACTAAATACAAATTATTAGATTTTAACAGTTTCTTACATTATCGAGATGCCTGCCTCATGGGCTTGCAACCTCCATCGCTGGGTGAATTTATACAACAGAAGAACAGCAGTGGTGGGGCAACTAGGGCAGCTACCAGGGCAGACTGTGTTGTTCAGTATAGGCGAAGTAAGTTTAGCCAAACAGTCGTCTCCGTACGGGCCTCAAATTATTGGAACTGCCTCCCTACTGAACTCAGAGAGAGCACCAGCTACTTATCATTTAAATTTAAACTCAAGAAATGGATTAAAAACACTCAAAACTGCAATCATCAACAGTAGGTACTGCTCATCGTTCTATTGTACTTATTATTATCTATGTAGTTTTTTAATTTGTCTTGTATTTTTCATGTATTTTACTTGTGTACCATGATGTTGTGTTGACCTGCCGAGGGACTACAGATGAAAAATAGCTTCCTAGCTAACTCTGGTGCATTTACATTTTGAGTGTAAAGAAAAAATGTTAATTAATGTGCATTGTCCCTTTTAAATAAAGATTTACTTTCTCTGACTTTCTGTCCGTGTCTCTCAGGAGCTGCTGATGAACGACCAGGTGAAGGAGTTTGCGGCCAACGTCTACGAGACCTTCAGCACGCCACAGGAGCTGCAGAAATAATCAACCAATCACGAAGAGGAGGAGGAGAATTCAAGAGGAAGAAAAGAGGGATGTGCACAGAAATAACAGAGATATAAGCCCCGGACTGTCCATCCCTCCTTCCTTTCTGCGAGACGGTTTTCTCCTCCCAGTCCCGCAGACGGCCCACTCTGTGCCGGTGATAATTCACGGCAGAAGTGTCCACGTCAAAGCGCCGATGGGAGCGTCCGCGTTCCCTCCTGTGAACGGAGCCGTTATGGATTATTGAGCTGGCGGAGGAACAAGACACTTGCACTGGGTCACAGCAGAGCCTGTGCCTAACCCTAGGACCGCTGCATCCTGGGAATTGGGAGTCTCATTTAACCTGGTCATATGGTTTTATTTACCCTTAAGAGGTGGGAAATGATTAGCAACAAACGCACAGAGAGACTGTCAAAAAGTGTGGTGAAGGATCGCTCGTGACTGTTCTGATAAACGTCAGTTTATCTTGTTGATATTACAGATTTTAGGATTATTTTTCCCCCTTTTTCCATCAGCAGTGGAGAGTGTTTTAAGTCTGTTTACACTCTGTTTACAGTCCAGGTGGCAGAGCGATGCGTCGGGCCGATGCGTATACAACAATGAGTATGTTTACATGCACACCAATATTCCACTATTATTCCCAATTTGATACAGGTCATGTATACAGCATATTCCGGTTTGATAGTCCGAATGAGGCCGTATTCCGATTAAGATGTGGGATATTCCATTGTTTTGCATTGGAATATGCATCTCGATCTGGGTTTTCACTGCAGGCTCCTGGTCAGCTCTGTGCGTTGCTACGGTTTCTGTACACAAACCAACCGGCCGACAGTTTGCGAGGCTGCAGACCCGATAAGAAGGAGAAACACGGCTACTGTTAAACATGATCAAAGACTCGGATACCAGCAGGTCTTTTGGATGTGAGCACACGTCGCTACGCCGACCTTTTGAAGAAGCTGGCTGAAGGAATGAAAAGAGGGACGCTGTGTTCACGCGGTCCAACAAGTCCGCCGCCGCCGCTGGAAAACGCTGAAAAAATCATGTAAACGGGAATATTAGTGGAATATTCTCTTTCATTAGCCATGTAAACAGCTGGAAAACCGGAATATCATGTGCATGTTAACGTAGTCGGTGATTATTTTGTGTGCAAATCAGTGTTTGTTTTTTTAAATTTGAAAGAAAATGTAATTACATTTTAGCATTTCCTTCTGTTGAAGAAGAAGAAGAAGCAGTTTAAAATGTCATATTAGCACAGCCAGTGTCATTAATAATTCTAAATTAAATGTGTAATCAAACAACTTATCACACACAGGTGGTCAACATCTAATTATTATTAAACGCACTCATCAGTCCAATAGAAGTTATGTGTAGTTGATGTTTTTCCATCCAGAAGACAACCACAAAAAATAGGACAAGCAGACGTAAAAATGTTCCATTTTCAGTTTTAATATCAGTGTTTTTGGAGCATGTCATGTCGAGTTTAAAGTGCTCATATTGTGCTCATTTTCAAGTTCATAATTGTGTTTAGAGGTTGTACCAGAATATGTATAAGTTATGTGGTTTCATTTTCAGAAAACACCATATTTTTGTACTACTAGCCAGTCAGAAGCAGAGTATGAGGGCGTGCCCTGACATTACCTAGGTAAGGACTACTAGCCAGTCAGAAGCAGAGTATGAGGGCGTGCCCTGACAGTACCTAGGTAAGGACTACTAGCCAGTCAGAAGCAGAGTATGAGGGCGTGCCCTGACAGTACCTAGGTAAGGACTACTAGCCAGTCAGAAGCAGAGTATGAGGGCGTGTCCTGACAGTAGCTAGGTAAGGACTACTAGCCAGTCAGAAGCAGAGTATGAGGGCGTGTCCTGACAGTACCTAGGTAAGGACTACTAGCCAGTCAGAAGCAGAGTATGAGGGCGTGTCCTGACAGTACCTAGGTAAGGACTACTAGCCAGTCAGAAGCAGAGTATGAGGGCGTGTCCTGACAGTAGCTAGGTAAGGACTACTAGCCAGTCAGAAGCAGAGTATGAGGGCGTGTCCTGACAGTACCTAGGTAAGGACTACTAGCCAGTCAGAAGCAGAGTATGAGGGCGTGTCCTGACAGTACCTAGGTAAGGACTACTAGCCAGTCAGAAGCAGAGTATGAGGGCGTGCCAAAGTGACCACGTGTGTCTCTGAAGTAAAGGCTGGACTACAACAGAGCTGTTTGGAGCAGTTGGTGAACAGTGTTTTCTGGTGGAGATGGTAAGTCCCTTTGGGCTTTTTCACTTTGGTGCACAAAGAAATGTATATAACACAATGAAAGGAAAAGGGGAAAAAAGCATAATATGAGCACTTTAAATCCTAGTTGTTGTTGATGTAGTTCCCTTTCTTGCCCAGAAGGTGTCGCTGTTCTGCAGCTGGAGTGAGAATCTCTCTGCGTTGCCCTCTTCCTGTCTTTATATGAAGGGCTTCATTTCCAAAAAAATATTTCTCCTGTTTTTAAGTTAAATTAAACTTCCTCTTTGTGATTCTTTCCTTTCCCGTAATAAAATAAATAATAAATCACAAATGGAAGATAATATTGTTTTGGAATGAACTCCTTCAATATGTTAAACAGTGTTTCCCCCAATTTCTCTGTTTCTGACGCTTCTCTTTGGACTAACTTTGTATGTGACTTCTTGCAAAGTTGCAATGATTTTAGAGTCGTGTGTGTGTGTGTGTGTGTGTGTGTGTGTGTGTGTGTGTGTGTGTGTGTGCTTGTTTTACTATATTCGTGGGGTCCAAAAACCGGAGAATCCAGTATACTTGTGGGGTCTGCACAGCCTTGTGGGGTCCAAAATGCTGGACCTCACAAGGTTAAAGGGCTGTTTGAGGGTTAAGACTTGGTTTTAGGGTTAGGGTTAGAATTAGGTTAGGGTGAGGGTTAGGGTAAGGGTTAAGGTTAGGCATTTAGTTGTGATGGTTAAGGTTAGGGTAAGGGGCTAGGGAATGCATTATGTCAATGATGGGTCCCCACAGAGATAGAGAAACAAACATGTGTGTGTGTGTGTGTGTGTGTGTGTGTGTGTGTGTGTGTGTGTAAATGAAGTTATTCAATGCCAAGCCAAGTTCTCAGCGCTGCCCGAGTGCTGCACGTTTTCCCACGTCTGATCAGTTACTCCAATCAGCCGTGTCATGGTAAACGAGAGCTCGTTATCACACCTGGGTCTAATCACGCGTGGGTCGAGCGGGAAGAGGTGGAAATGCACTACATATACAAACGTCTCGGCTTTTTTACTTTGATTTCAGATACATTGCAAAAATAACCCTTTAGCATCACTTTATTAGTCCTGTTTTCTTTGATTTGGCCCACATCAGTGCCATTTATACTGTGGGGAGATGATGCAAAGTTGATTTTTTTTATTTTTATTCCTGTTACTGACAGCTCATTCATGTACCGGGGTCAGCCCAGTGATCCCACAGCTCTATGTTCCCACAGCCCTATGTTCCCACAGCTCTATGTTCCCACAGCCCTATGTTCCCACAGCTCTATGTTCCCACAGCTCTATGTTCCCACAGCTCTATGTTCCCACAGCCCTATGTTCCCACAGCTCTATGTTCCCACAGCTCTATGTTCCCACAGCTCTATGTTCCCACAGCTCTGTTCCCACAGCCCTATGTTCCCACAGCCCTATGTTCCCACAGCTCTATGTTCCCACAGCTCTATGTTCCCACAGCCCTATGTTCCCACAGCTCTATGTTCCCACAGCCCTATGTTCCCACAGCTCTATGTTCCCACAGCCCTATGTTCCCACAGCTCTATGTTCCCACAGCCCTATGTTCCCACAGCCCTATGTTCCCACAGCTCTATGTTCCCACAGCCCTATGTTCCCACAGCTCTATGTTCCCACAGCTCTATGTTCCCACAGCTCTATGTTCCCACAGCTCTATGTTCCCACAGCTCTATGTTCCCACAGCTCTATGTTCCCACAGCTCTATGTTCCCACAGCCCTATGTTCCCACAGCCCTATGTTCCCACAGCTCTATGTTCCCACAGCTCTATGTTCCCACAGCCCTATGTTCCCACAGCCCTATGTTCCCACAGCGCTATGTTCCCACAGCTCTATGTTCCAACAGCTCTATGTTCCCACAGCTCTATGTTCCCACAGCTCTATGTTCCCACAGCCCTATGTTCCCACAGCCCTATGTTCCCACAGCGCTATGTTCCCACAGCTCTATGTTCCCACAGCTCTATGTTCCCACAGCCCTATGTTCCCACAGCCCTATGTTCCCACAGCCCTATGTTCCCACAGCTCTATGTTCCCACAGCTCTATGTTCCCACAGCTCTATGTTCCCACAGCTCTATGTTCCCACAGCCCTATGTTCCCACAGCTCTATGTTCCAACAGCTCTATGTTCCCACAGCTCTATGTTCCCACAGCTCTATGTTCCCACAGCTCTATGTTCCCACAGCCCTATGTTCCCACAGCCCTATGTTCCCACAGCTCTATGTTCCCACAGCTCTATGTTCCCACAGCCCTATGTTCCCACAGCCCTATGTTCCCACAGCTCTATGTTCCCACAGCTCTATGTTCCCACAGCCCTATGTTCCCACAGCCCTATGTTCCCACAGCCCTATGTTCCCACAGCTCTATGTTCCCACAGCTCTATGTTCCCACAGCTCTATGTTCCCACAGCTCTATGTTCCCACAGCTCTATGTTCCCACAGCTCTATGTTCCCACAGCTCTATGTTCCCACAGCTCTATGTTCCCACAGCTCTATGTTCCCACAGCCCTATGTTCCCACAGCCCTATGTTCCCACAGCTCTATGTTCCCACAGCTCTATGTTCCCACAGCTCTATGTTCCCACAGCTCTATGTTCCCACAGCCCTATGTTCCCACAGCCCTATGTTCCCACAGCTCTATGTTCCCACAGCTCTATGTTCCCACAGCCCTATGTTCCCACAGCCCTATGTTCCCACAGCTCTATGTTCCCACAGCCCTATGTTCCCACAGCCCTATGTTCCCACAGCTCTATGTTCCCACAGCTCTATGTTCCCACAGCCCTATGTTCCCACAGCCCTATGTTCCCACAGCTCTATGTTCCCACAGCCCTATGTTCCCACAGCCCTATGTTCCCACAGCCCTATGTTCCCACAGACCTATGTTCCCACAGCCCTATGTTCCCACAGCCCTATGTTCCCACAGCCCTATGTTCCCACAGCCCTATGTTCCCACAGCTCTATGTTCCCACAGCTCTATGTTCCCACAGCTCTATGTTCCCACAGCTCTATGTTCCCACAGCTCTATGTTCCCACAGCTCTATGTTCCCACAGCTCTATGTTCCCACAGCCCTATGTTCCCACAGCTCTATGTTCCCACAGCCCTATGTTCCCACAGCACTATGTTCCCACAGCCCTATGTTCCCACAGCTCTATGTTCCCACAGCTCTATGTTCCCACAGCCCTATGTTCCCACAGCCCTATGTTCCCACAGCTCTATGTTCCCACAGCTCTATGTTCCCACAGCCCTATGTTCCCACAGCCCTATGTTCCCACAGCTCTATGTTCCCACAGCTCTATGTTCCCACAGCCCTATGTTCCCACAGCCCTATGTTCCCACAGCCCTATGTTCCCACAGCTCTATGTTCCCACAGCTCTATGTTCCCACAGCTCTATGTTCCCACAGCTCTATGTTCCCACAGCTCTATGTTCCCACAGCTCTATGTTCCCACAGCCCTATGTTCCCACAGCCCTATGTTCCCACAGCTCTATGTTCCCACAGCTCTATGTTCCCACAGCTCTATGTTCCCACAGCTCTATGTTCCCACAGCCCTATGTTCCCACAGCTCTATGTTCCCACAGCCCTATGTTCCCACAGCCCTATGTTCCCACAGCTCTATGTTCCCACAGCTCTATGTTCCCACAGCCCTATGTTCCCACAGCCCTATGTTCCCACAGCTCTATGTTCCCACAGCCCTATGTTCCCACAGCCCTATGTTCCCACAGCCCTATGTTCCCACAGACCTATGTTCCCACAGCTCTATGTTCCCACAGACCTATGTTCCCACAGCCCTATGTTCCCACAGACCTATGTTCCCACAGCTCTATGTTCCCACAGCCCTATGTTCCCACAGCCCTATGTTCCCACAGCTCTATGTTCCCACAGCTCTATGTTCCCACAGCCCTATGTTCCCACAGCCCTATGTTCCCACAGCTCTATGTTCCCACAGCCCTATGTTCCCACAGCCCTATGTTCCCACAGCCCTATGTTCCCACAGCCCTATGTTCCCACAGCTCTATGTTCCCACAGCCCTATGTTCCCACAGCCCTATGTTCCCACAGCTCTATGTTCCCACAGCTCTATGTTCCCACAGCCCTATGTTCCCACAGCCCTATGTTCCCACAGCTCTATGTTCCCACAGCCCTATGTTCCCACAGCCCTATGTTCCCACAGCCCTATGTTCCCACAGACCTATGTTCCCACAGCCCTATGTTCCCACAGCCCTATGTTCCCACAGCCCTATGTTCCCACAGCCCTATGTTCCCACAGCTCTATGTTCCCACAGCTCTATGTTCCCACAGCTCTATGTTCCCACAGCTCTATGTTCCCACAGCTCTATGTTCCCACAGCTCTATGTTCCCACAGCTCTATGTTCCCACAGCCCTATGTTCCCACAGCTCTATGTTCCCACAGCCCTATGTTCCCACAGCACTATGTTCCCACAGCCCTATGTTCCCACAGCTCTATGTTCCCACAGCTCTATGTTCCCACAGCCCTATGTTCCCACAGCCCTATGTTCCCACAGCTCTATGTTCCCACAGCTCTATGTTCCCACAGCCCTATGTTCCCACAGCCCTATGTTCCCACAGCTCTATGTTCCCACAGCTCTATGTTCCCACAGCCCTATGTTCCCACAGCCCTATGTTCCCACAGCCCTATGTTCCCACAGCTCTATGTTCCCACAGCTCTATGTTCCCACAGCTCTATGTTCCCACAGCTCTATGTTCCCACAGCTCTATGTTCCCACAGCTCTATGTTCCCACAGCCCTATGTTCCCACAGCCCTATGTTCCCACAGCTCTATGTTCCCACAGCTCTATGTTCCCACAGCTCTATGTTCCCACAGCTCTATGTTCCCACAGCCCTATGTTCCCACAGCCCTATGTTCCCACAGCTCTATGTTCCCACAGCTCTATGTTCCCACAGCCCTATGTTCCCACAGCCCTATGTTCCCACAGCCCTATGTTCCCACAGCTCTATGTTCCCACAGCCCTATGTTCCCACAGCCCTATGTTCCCACAGCCCTATGTTCCCACAGCCCTATGTTCCCACAGCCCTATGTTCCCACAGCTCTATGTTCCCACAGCCCTATGTTCCCACAGCCCTATGTTCCCACAGCCCTATGTTCCCACAGCTCTATGTTCCCACAGCCCTATGTTCCCACAGCCCTATGTTCCCACAGCCCTATGTTCCCACAGCTCTATGTTCCCACAGCTCTATGTTCCCACAGCTCTATGTTCCCACAGCTCTATGTTCCCACAGCTCTATGTTCCCACAGCTCTATGTTCCCACAGCTCTATGTTCCCACAGCCCTATGTTCCCACAGCTCTATGTTCCCACAGCCCTATGTTCCCACAGCACTATGTTCCCACAGCCCTATGTTCCCACAGCTCTATGTTCCCACAGCTCTATGTTCCCACAGCTCTATGTTCCCACAGCCCTATGTTCCCACAGCCCTATGTTCCCACAGCCCTATGTTCCCACAGCTCTATGTTCCCACATTTCTATGATTTGTCTTAAAACTAGGCCCTATGTTAGGGTTACATTCCATCTGTATTCCATTGCTACTGGATAATATGTTGGGTGTAATTAGCTACCAAATTGGGAGTAAGGGGGATAAAATCTGATACAAATTTATGAAAAAGGAAATGTGGGAACATAGGGCCTAATTTTCAGTGAAAAAAATGAATAAAGCAAATTAAAAGCTATGACGTGCATGCTTTGGTGGCTGATGATGAGTTTGTGGAGCGAGCAGTGATCGTTCTGTCAGGGTGAGCCGTCAGATTTCTGTTAGTTTCCCTCTCAGGAGGTTAGAAAACATTTGTTCTAACTGATTCCTGGATTTCGTTATAAACAGTGAAGTGAGAATGTAACTCTCTGTGTGTAATCGACGGCGTTATGCCTTTTGGAGCGTGATATCCTGAATGACCGCTGAAATGTATGTTTGTAGCAATTTATCGAAGAGATAATAGAAGTAAAATGATTTAATATACACTTTGTGTTTCTTTCCTCTGTGCTTTTTGGGGGTTTAACCCTTGTGTGGTCTTCCCGTGGACCGTGTCACTGTTCCAGATGGTTTTTTAAGTATTTCCTGACGTTTTTGTAAAATTTTTCCAAGTATTTTTTGTCACTTTTCGCAATGTTTTCGTCAGTTTTTTCAGGTCACTTTTTCTGATGATTTTTTCTGCACCTTTTCCAACTTTTGCTGTTTCTGTTATTTTTGTTAGTCTGGAAATCCAGACCCAAATCCGAAAGATTAAAGGTCTGGCATTGAGTAATGAAAATGGCCCAACTCGAGGGGCCGCACGCGATTGGATAACACTACGACCAATCGCAACGATCCACGGGGTGACGTATCCAGAGCCCCGTACGCTCAGCTATCAGCGGAGCTAACTGGTAGATTAAACTGTCGTCATCTGTTTAGCCTCTGGCCCGCCTACATCAGATACAGCGATGTGATTGGTGCAGCTTGCCTCTGGCCCGCCTACATCAGATACAGCGATGTGATTGGTGCAGCTGGCCTCTGGCCCGCCTACATCAGATACACCGATGTGATTGGTGCAGCTGGCCTCTGGCCCGCCTACATCAGATACACCGATGTGATTGGTGCAGCTGGCCTCTGGCCCGCCTACATCAGATACACCGATGTGATTGGTGCAGCTCGCCTCTGGCCCGCCTACATCAGATACACCGATGTGATTGGTGCAGCTGGCCTCTGGCCCGCCTACATCAGATACAGTGATGTGATTGGTGCAGCTGGACTCTGGCCCGCCTACATCAGATACACCGATGTGATTGGTGCAGCTGGCCTCTGGCCCGCCTACATCAGATACAGTGATGTGATTGGTGCAGCTCGGCTACCAGGGCATAGTCAATGAGCATCATTACTTGATGCCAGAGTGACTCGCTGAGCAAATTATAATTGTGCGTGAGTGAGTAGTTTTGTCACTTTTTTCAATGTTCATTGATTAAAAAAAATTCTCCAAATGTTATAAAATTGAATAAAACACCCAAATTCAATATAAGTAGTGGACTGATCATTTATTTTACTTGTGAAGAGCGTTGTAGGGAACCTTCCATCTTGTTTCTTTCTGACATTTGACACAAAACTACAAATATTTTGTTGAATATGTGAAAAGGGATAACTTTAATCCAGTTATTCAACAGGTAACAGACATTATTGCGTCAACAGGGGGCGCCATACTGCAGCAGGAAGCACTTTCATATGTCATATATGATATATCATAAGATCAGCGCTGCATTGGAAAATGCTGGTCTTGGAAACTGCTGAGCGCCGACTCATAACCTCATAACACAGCGGCTGATATCTCTTAATCACTGGTTAATGAATGTAGGAAACGCATTGTTCCTTAATGGAAAATATGGCATTTTATAATCAAAGTGGGCGTCGCTTTCCAAAACACAATCAGCTGTTTCTATTATAGTTTTTATGGAGAAGATAAAGAGATTACCTTGACTGCTCCAGCTGTACATATCGTGCAATATTCTACATATCTGTGTTGTATGCAACTTATTTACTGAGTCTTTTGTGTACCACTGTTGCGTCTTGTGTATATTATCTTTGTAGTTGCTTGTGTAAAGTACTATTTCCCAAGCAAAAGTTCCCTCTGGGAACAATAAACCATCTAATTTCCTTTGTGTATTGCATTGTGGGAGAATATATTTATATTCAACATATTTCATGTCCTTTACCACAAACTCGAAGCCTGCTTATTTTGGATATTTTTTTCGCAGCTCTATGAGCTTTAAGCTAAACGCTAAACATGCTGATACTAAGCAGGTACAAACCGCATACTTCGGTCAGTCCACTGCTGATGGTCACTGACCACTTCCTGCCGTAGCGCCCGCTGTCGATGGTTAGTATCGTCCCAAAAGGCACACTTATGTTAAAACACTTAACCGGAAATGACGAGCGGTCGGCTCGCCGCCTCTCAAAATCTGACGAAAATCTATTAAACTGACCCTTTGTCGATCATAAAAACAGATCAGACAGATTCAGCAGCTTAATTACGGCCTATTTCTCGCTTAAAATGTTTTCAGAAACACGTGTTCCAAACGAGCCGCCATCTGGCCGCCGTTAAGCTCGGATGTGAAATCCGGGAGAGCTAGTACGCACGTGACGCGTTCGTCCAATCAGCTGCCGGTCGACGTCCCTGGTCCCTCCCCCTTTTCCGCTTTGTAGTCAAGATGGCGCAGGTTTAGTGCGCGTAGCGTCCATCGTTCTACACTGAACTTTTGGACGTTTTTTAGGGGCTCATCCGGGTACTTTCAGTGCGTTATCTACATTATATACTTAAAACTACGTGTTTGAAGTGTGCAAGTAGGCGGTTTGTTTACCATGTTCATCATCATCTTGGTTTAGCTTGTTACCGTGCTAACATTTGCTAATTAGCACCACAAACAGCTGAAGATAATGGACCTTTTCACAGCAGACATAGTAGGAAAAACACAGCTGACATTAATAACCTCAACGATGGCTCAATTCCATCTAGTGTCCCAGTAAACTGTCTCAGTGAGTCAGCGTGCACAATACCAGGGCCTCTGCTAAGTGGAATGCAGCCATCGTTAATGGTCATGAATACACCTGTGATTTTCCTACTATGACATGTCAACATGTCTGCTGTGAGAAATATCTAGAGGAATGTAATTAGTTTAGAAGAAATAGGGGCATTTCTGACCTGATGAAGGCGCAAGATAAAAAGTCTGGAGGTTAAACATGAATGTTTACAGTACATATTTTACAGCAAATAATCCAATCCCTTATAATGCCCATATTTAATGCTGTCTTTTTTAAAACTTGATCCTTGCACTGCTATATAGTTTTTATATTACTATGTCTTGCACTGCCACCATGACACACACTCTCATAGAGCACCTTACTTTTTATTTAGTATCTTTTTCTTTTATTGTCCATATTATTCATGTGGATTTGTTATTGTATCATCCTGTTTATGATGTATGTGTATGTTGCGTGTGATGTCTTTGAGCTACGGGGACCTTGAATTTCCCCTTGGGGATCAATGAAGTATCCATCCATCCATCCATCCATCCATCCATCCATCCATCCATCCATCCATCCATCCATCCATCCATCCATCCATCCATCCATCCATCCATCCATCCATCCATCCATCCATCCATCCATCCATCCATCCATCCATCCATCCATCCATCCATCCATCCATCCATCCATCCATCCATCCATCCATCCATCCATCCATCCATCAGAGTGTGGTCTTGAGCTGCCGGCTATACATTGTCCAAGCGTGTTGGAAGCGTTTCCAGAAAAAATAGAATAGGAAAAGATGTTTATATGTCATTTTGACATTTTACCTGATGAAGGTCTCGGACCGAAACGTTGTAAATAAATTGTTTTTCTTGCGTGATGGTCAGTGTGCGGGATTTTTCTTCTAAACTTCCGATCTGCCACTTTGGATCACATCCTACGCACCTGCCCGGCCAAAAGAGGTGTACAAAAAAGCTTTCTTATTATGTCATTTTGAGACAAATACATATTCATAAATCACATGTTGATGTTTGAAAGTCTCGAGGTTTTGACATAAATGCAGATATATAAATGTAATTTAAAAAAAAAAATCCCGTCAATACTGCCGACGTCTTTGCTGTAATCAGATCAGTATATATATATATTTATTTATGTTTATAGGAAACATCCATGTGTCCAGACGAGGCGAGCAGCAGCAGCAGCCGCCGCGTCAGACACGTTTCTGGTGTGTAAAGACGTAGAAAACGCCACGCAGCAGAAATGCCACGCAATGCAATACTTCTAGAATCGCAATAAGTGAAAATCGCAATACATATTGAATCGGCAGCCATGTATCGTTCATTATTTAACACAAATGTGCCACTGTGTCGTCATTTTGAGATGTTTTTGTGTACCAAACCTCCATGTTGAAGTGTTACTTTACTCAGTCCCTCCAGAAAAACGCGATTATGCGATCGCAGAATTCAACGCATAATCAGCCAAAGTCCGCATATTTATGCGGGGGGGCGCATTTTTTCAAATACGCCGCACTTTCGCCGCATAAATTGCCGATTTCCGCGCAAAATATCCGGGGCTTGCATGATTTCATAATCCCCGCATTTTCGTCACATATATCTCAGCAGAAAGTTGAAAAATGTTGCGTTTACTTCACACAAGAGCAGCCATTTTCCCCTGTTGCCATGGGAACGTTATGAAGTGACGTAATTTCACCTACTGAGAACACGGTGTTGGGGAATCACTTTTTTTCTCTTTTTCATCAAACCGCAGTTTTTGCAAGTTCCCGCAAGTTCCCGCAATATTTGCAAGTTCCCGCATTTTCATCGCATAAAATGGCATAAATATCCCGCATATTCCATCGCAGAAAACGTGCCGCATAATCAAGGATTTTTGCCCCCAACAATCACAAAAAAACTCCGTGTTTTTCTGGAGGGACTGTTTACTGTATGTAGTGCGGTAAAGTGCAACGGGACTCGTGCATGTGTCCAGACAGCAGCAACGCCATGTTAGACACGTTTCTGGTGTGAAAAGACATAGAAAACGCCACGCTCACGCCAAGCAGGCAGTCCGTCGCC
>CM042440.1:2247417-2249917 GCA_023631565.1 Gymnocephalus cernua
CTTGTTTGTTGGCCTGTAGCGTGCTAACGTTAGCTATAGAGATGCTTGTCCTAAATAGATTTCCATTTACCGGTGGCGAGTCTGACGTAGTGGAAAAAGTGCAAATCTTCTTTTGGAAAGTCGGCTTGTAGAGCCATGCCGACAGCAACTTGTAAACAGAGCGTGCACGAGGAGAACTAGGCTCGTGCACGCTCTCTCGTGCACACGTTTAATAGGCGTTCCCTCTCGGGAGCAGGTAGTGTTGCGCATGTGCATTTTTTTCAAAAAGTGGAGAGGACGGTTCTTTTCTAAAATCCTCCATTATACCTTTAAGGTGAAGACACACCGACCAGACGGCCGACCGTCGGCAGAAAAGCCAGTCGGACTGATCAGTCGGCTCCCCGAGGTCCAAAAAGCGGCGCTGTTGTGGAGACGTAATACGACGGTAATGCGGCGCTACTCTGTATTGTCGCCCCAAAAAAAAAAAGAAAACTGGCAGCTGATTGGACGAACGCGTCACGTGGGTCTGCCTGCTGCTTCCAGATTTTTCAATGGCGGCTCGTTCAGAATACAATCTCATATTCTACTAAAATAATTCACCGAAACGTGTTTTTGAAAACATTTTAATGAGAAATAGGCCGTGCAGTTGACAAAGGTCAGTGTAAAATATTTTCCTCAGATTCTGATTGGCTACCGGCTCGCCATTTTACGGCTTAGTCCGAACGGCCTTGTCTCGAACTGAACACGTCGGGTCGGCCCAAATGAAGGCCGACTGACGACGGCACGGAACACACCGACCAGACTCGAGTCACCGGCCTCGCCGGACTGTCCCACGGCCGATAATCGGTACACGAGGACCTGATACGAGTGGGAAGTTTGTTCCAGAGTCTCGCTGGCCACAACGGAGAAGATGCACACGGTGACCCTCTGTTTTCATCCCAGACTGTGGAATAGCTAAAAGGAACTGATTAGACTCAGGTTCCTGTTTTCTGTTTTGTAGTTTGCTCCGTTTCCTGTTTTATTTTGACGGTCTGTCTTGTTTTACTTCCTGTCTTTTGGTTTTTCCCCCGCTCTTGTGATTGCCTGATGTTTTCCACCTGTTTCCCAGCCCTTGTTACCTCGTTACCCTCTGTATTTAATTCAACATCACTGTACTATCCCATAATACTACTACTACATAATAATAATGATTGTTTTTAGTCTTTTTGGTTTTATAACTTAATATGTTTTGTTCAAATGTTTACTGATGTGAAGCACTTTGTGACTTTGTTTGTGAAAGGTGCTATATCAAATAAACTTATTATTATTATTATTATAACGCACATGGACTGTAATAGCTATACGGTATTTGCAGTACCACTGACTAAATGATTACTTTATCTGAGTACACAGCCCTTGAGATCTTATTTAAAGAAATATTTCCGCCCCCTCACATGGTCAGCAGCTTAGTGATGGCTGAAGTTGTCCTAAGTGGGCGACAAAAGCGACAAAAACTCCCTCCAGAAAAACGTGATTATGCGATCGCATAATTCAATGCATAATCAGCCAAAGTGCGCATATTTATGCCTGCACTTTAGCCGCATAAATTGCCGATTTCCGCGCAAAATATGCGGGGCTTGCATGATTTCATAATCCCCGCATTTTCTTTGCAAAAAAGTCACATATATCTCAGCAGAAAGTTGAAAAATGTTGCGTTTACTTCACACGAGAGCAGCCATTGCAGTTATGAAGTGACGTAATGTCACCTAGTGAGAACACCGTGATGGGGGAAACACATCAAACTGCAGTTTTTGCAAGTTCCTGCAATTTCATCGCATAAAATTGCATAAATATCCCGCATATTCCATCGTGTTTTTTAAGAAAACGCGCCGCATAATCAACGATTTTTGTCCGCAACAACCACAAAAAAGCTTTTTCTGGAGGGACTGAATACTTGTTGTAATTGAAGACGTGATGGATGATCTGAAACTTGTGTAGGAGAAAAGAGCATGCTCATAAATCATGCAGTAATGTCCCTCTTGTTTGCTGATACGTGTACAGCCACTGCACCACACGCAGCTTTAATCCCTCCCTGTAAAACCTGCTGAGTGACACGGTGATTCAGCTCATGTGATCTCTGAGCTGGCATCAAATTCTACATAATCTCTGTGTGGAGCATGACCTGCAGTCAGTTTCAGTTGCTTTCCCCCCTCAGTGGGACATTTCCTGAAGAGAGACAAAGGTCTGTGGCGATCGTGGCGTGTCAGGTGTGTCCAAAAGTTTTCCACCGTCACGGTGACTCAGCAGTTTTATCTTAATGTTGACTTCAGGTATTTAGGTTTGATTGAAAGGCAACTACTGTAGTACCACTTCTAGTACTAGTTCTTCTGTAAATAGCGTCACCGTTGAGCTCATAGTTGTTGTTACAATCCCTTTGATTAATCGGCACATTCTTGGTTGTCTTTAGTGGGGGGAGTGGGGGGGGGGGAGGGGGGGCTTCATCAGGGTCACAAGGTTGTGGCTAGAAGGCATACAGCTATGG